>RJWJ010011626.1:0-43880 GCA_004363605.1 Indri indri | reverse complement strand
AAAAAAAAAATAGAAAGAAATTAGCTGGACAACTAAAAATATATAGAAAAATTAGCCGGGCATGGTGGCGCATGCCTGTAGTCCCAGCTACTTGGGAGGCTGAGGCAGGAGGATCACTTGAGCCCAGGAGTTTGAGGTTGCTGTGAGCTAGGCTGATGCCACGGCACTCTAGCCAGGGCAACAGAGTGAGACTTTGTTTCAAAAAAAAAAAATTTCTAGTCTCTAAATACAAGGTGTATACAAGAATTTTCTAAATAAATGCTACAGAAGATGTTAAAGTTATTATTATACAGTTCAGAACCAAAGACTGTAATAGGATCTATGGAATCTTGAAGATGATTTTTAAAGTCACTTCTAGGTCACTGGATTTGAGTACTGATAGAATTCTAGAAGCAGCAGTTTTTGCCACCGGATTATCTCAAAGTCAGCAGTAGTGGTTCCCAAAATTATCATGGACTCGTAAATTTCAGAGTTGACAGATGTCACTGGAAGACTGGTTCCATCTTTTAGATCTCAACTCAAAAGTGGCGCCACACCACTCAGTTATCCTGTTTATCACCCTGTTTATTTCTGTCTAACAAGTTACAATTGTCAGGTACCCTTCTTTAAAACGTAGGCTCCATGCAAGCAGAGATTGTCAGTTTTGTTCATAGCAGTGTACCCAGTGACTAGCACAGGGCCTGCCACATAGCAGGTATGCAACAAATATTTGCTGAGTGACTAAATGAATAAATTACTGCATATTGTCTAATCTTATACCTGTTTTTTTCTACAAAGAATTTCTTCTAAAAAAAAATCTGAGCCAAGTGGTCATTCAGTCCCTACTGAAATGTCTCCAGGGATGGGGCATTTTTACCTCTAAGGGCAAATGATTCCATTATTGAGTAGGAAGGGTGTAGGGATCTATCCATTAGAAAATTCTTCTTTATGTTGAATGGAAAGTCATGGGCTTTTTTGGTTTGTTTTTGTTTTAGCTAAAGAAGGTTCAGCACCATTTCTCCACTGACAATCCTTCAAACATCTGAGGATGGGTTGTACAATGCCCACTTTGTCTTCTCTTTATTTCTTTATTCTTCATATCAAGACTTTGTTGACTTAATGTTTTTTTAAAACTCCAAATTCTATGTATTTATATGTATACATGATGTGGGCATGTGCTGTTGGAATAACATTAAAATCAGTCTGAAATCCATCAAAATAATAAAATGCTTAGCTGGGACTGCACCTGTTCCAACTTGTTTTGTTAATCTCATGGTTGTTCCCGATAGCTCTGAGGACAAAGCAAACTCAACAATGCCTCACTCAGTGGAAACACTTCACTGTGTCTGCCAGTTTCACATTCACTACGATCACTGACAACCTTGGAAAATGCACATTTAGGCATGGTAATATGAGACAGCTGGATCCCTTCACAACCTTGCAGAGGACTGAACTACTCAATCCATCATCTGCCAAAGGTCATTTTAACAGCTCCTTTTTGCAATAAGTTACACAAAATTTTAGACAAAAAAATAACAATAGGAAAAATCAAGTTAAGACAGAATTATAGAAAGGGGAGTAAGAATGGGGGGATGAGTGACAGAAACTGCTACATGTTTTTTTCCTCAACATTTTTCAATGGAAAGGAAGGAGGGCCCATGACAAAGATTCCAGAACCACATCCTTCCCACTTTTCTATACAATCTTCCACTGAAATTTCCTTTGTCTTTGAGCCCTTCAGATCCTTCTGGTTTTCAGCAGAAACTTCTGATCAACAGGTAAGATGTTTCACTAGTTGGAGCAGCAGACTGAACATATGACACAGGCTGAGTGTAACAAGAAGTGTTTCAGATTTTGGATTTTTTCACATTTTGGAATATTTGCATTATACTCACTGGCATCCTTAATCTGAAAGCCTGAAATCTGAAATGCTCCAATAAGCATGACCTTTGAGGGTCATGTCAGTGCTCAAAAAGTTTCAGATTTTAGAGTGCTTCAGATTTGGATTTTCAGATTAGGGATACTCAACTTGTAATAAGATTCTACTCACATTCTTGAAAATAATCATTTAAAAAGAAGAGGAGAAAATATTAGTTTGTGAGGGAAGCACACCAAATGTAAAGTTTTTATGGTCTAGAAAAGCTGACAGCAGCTGCTTACAGGGCATCCAGAGCCAACCATCACTCCTCAGAACAGGTTCACAATCACCAAAGGCTAGAAAGGCACACAAGACCGCAACTGTAGATCCATCAGAGACAGCTGTGTCTTTGGGTGTTTTTTGTAGGGAGAGGGGGAAATGGGTTCTTCTGTATATTTAGAAGCAGGAGCCAAGTTTAGATAATGCTCTCTAATTCTTGTTACTTGGTAAGCATTCAATACATACATGATGCTATTTCAAAGAGAAGCTTATGGTTGTTAAGGTTAAATGAAAGTATTCATGAAAAAGCCTAGAACATTGAAAATATTTCAATCTTACTTTTAAAAAATATGTGTTTACTATCACTGTTTATCTTCTGCTTCCCTCATTGCATTGATGGTTCAACAAGGAAAGGGTACTTGCCTATTTTATTTACCAGTTTATCCCTAGTACTTAGTAAAGTATTTGATACATCAAAGGGGTTCAATAAATATTTAAGGAATGGATGGATTCTATCTGTAGTTTCTTATCTGTAAGAAACTGACCTTGGAGTGGCAAAGTGAACTGGCCACAATCACACTGATTATAAGTAGAAGTGACAATATGTGAACCAAACTCTGGTTAATCCAAAATCTGAGCTCTTTAACAGTTTAAGAACTAAGATAATAGCCTTTGAATCTAAAAATGATATTGGAAGGCTGGGCATGATGGCTCACACCTGTAATCCCAGCACTTTGGGAGGCCAAAGTGGGAGGACTGCTTGAGGCCAGAAGTTTGAGACCAGCCTGGGCAATATAGCAAGACCCTGTCTCTACAAAAAATAAAAACAAACAAGTTAGCCATGTGCGGAGGTGCGTGCCTGTAGTCCTAGCTACTAAGGAGGCTAGGGCGGGGGATAGCTTCAGCTCAGAAGTTTGAGGTTACAGCGAGCTACAATTGTACAATTGCACTCCAGCCTGGGTGACAGAGCCAGACTCTGTCTCTAAAAGTGAAAAATAAATGATATCAGAAAGAAAATGACAAACTGTCCATCAAACTTTTCCAGAAGCTTCTGTCAAGGGTATTAGGCTTGGTGATCCATGCAACTTTTTCAATACTTTCATTTTCATTTACATAGTTCAACATGGTTTATGTGAATGCTCTGTAAAAAGATCACACTTCATTTTCTTGATATCTAATGAGTCTTATCTGGCATCCATTAAACAATACGTATAAAGGCAAAACCAAAAAATGAGGTGTGTTAACAGCCTTTACAATCTCATATAACAAAAGGTAGTTATGTCCAACTATTTGTACTTTTTTATGCTAAATTTTCCTATGGAAAAATTCTATTAACTATCCTCCAACAAAAATTCACTTTATTTGGGCAAAAACATCATCACATGCCATTTAGAAAAAAAAAAGTCAGGTTTGTTTTTTGTTTTTCTGTACTAAGAGGAAGGCAATTTCAAATGACATATAAATATTTCTTCCACATCATAACATTAAAATTAAAACACTTTCTTTGGTGATTTCTTCTCCTTTTGTTTTTTCTCTTCTTTCTTCCTGAAACTTCTATTTTTCATGTTAGACTTTCTGAGCTGGTTCTCTAATTTTCATTTCTCTCCTATTTATTGTTGTTCTCTGAAAATTCTTTTGTTGCAGTAGCCTGTTCTTATCTCCTGAGTGCAATATTCTCTCTTAGTCCTTTGAGGATACTATTGATAATTCATTTGAATTTTTTTCCCCATGCATAGTTTTCTGGCCCTTGGAGTTGCTTTTTTTTTTTTTTATTTCCCAATTATTTCAAGGCCTCTGTTTTTACCCTAAAGGCCTTCCTCTAACGTCTCATTAACAGTAAGGCACTAAAAATCTGACTGGAAATTCTGTGTTCATGGATGGAGCTTATAGGGCTTTCCTGGGAGCATGATCTAGCTGGGCTGTTTGGCTGGGGAACTTCCAACATCTGGATCTTTAAGATTTCCTAGTTGGACTTCCCTAGAGAAAATCTCTGCCAATCTCCTGCCTGAAAGGTAATCTTGACCACCAGTGTCCTAGGAACAGAGCGGGAGCTGCCCACATTCAGAATCTAAACTTTCACTTAATGCCTCTGTACTCAGTAATGGGACCCAGACTTCCGTGGTGCCAGGTTATCACTTATTTTATTCTCTCCAAAAAAATCTCCACTCAGTCTTGTGTTAGATATGGGGAGGGGCAACTGTCCATCTGTGCTGAGTTAGGGAGAGGACTTGTGTCAAATAGCTTAACTGCTTCTCAAAGGACTTTAAAGCAATTCTCTTCTCTTGGTCCCACCTTCACTCCTAGCTCCAGATATCTGGGTCCTTCCAATTCCTGAGCCTTCCGGGTGCCTGCAGTACCTCAGGTTGCTTCTTGCTTTCTTTACTGCTGGCTTAGGACTCAGCATTCTGGGCTCTGCTAAGTTGTTTACTGTTGTACGTCTGTCTGCTTTCTCACATCCAAAACTTGTTTGCTATTGTCTCCTTTCACTTTGTCTTTATGGTTAAAACAAAAACTCTTCATGGTTATTTTTAGTGGAGATTGAGGTGACAGTATAAGCTAAAGCTTCCATTTCACTTGTCTTTAACCAAATTGGCAGTCTTTCTGACTCAAATGTAAACACTTCAAAAGGTAATTCCTTTTAAAGAGGGGATAATGGCTTAATTTTTTCATTGTGACCTTTGTTCAAAAGCTCTGAAGGAGAGCTTCCATCTAAAGATGAGGACACTGAGGCCCAGAGAAATTAAATGATTTACCCAAGATTTTATAGCTTAGACTGGCTGAGGTGGAATCTGAATCTGGATCTGATACTCTGGCAAACAGAAAGCTCTTCTACACATGCAAAACCCTGCGATCTATTCCACGAACATTTATGAGCACTTATGTTAAAGACTCCATCAAACTTTAAACTCTGATCTTTATTTTCGCAAACTATTTTTAAAAACCATTACAAAATAGGGAACAATTGAGCCAAAAAGACTCCTCAGTACCCACTAGGGCACTGGAATTGTGCTATACAGGGTAGGAGATTATGAGAGAATCAGATTTGAATCCTGTTGTGAGCAACTATGATACATCTATAGATTACTATAATGCAAAGTGGAAAATTTACATGCCACAAGGAAGATGCAAATGAAGGTTGGAAGAGGAAGATATTACTTTTAGCTGGAGATATCAGAGTAGGCATCATGAAAGATGGGTATTTAAACTATATCTAGGGGAGATGAAGAAAAATGATATTCGGTGTATAGAGAACAGTACAGTATTCCATGGATTTATTTTTAACTTGGTAAAGGTAATTCTAAAACTCACAAGAAAAATTCTTTTTGTCAAAACAATAGAACCCATAAAAATCTTCAGAAGATGGTGTTACTCTGTTGACAATGACCTTATGTGGTGCTCTGAATATGTTCTTCACCTATTTTGAGACATTTTTCTAAGCCATGGTCCTTGTTTTCATCATTTAGCACATCATTCAAACTACTTCAGTAAAACAGTGGTCATGCTGAAGACGGGTCTCAGAGGATTAGATGACACACCAATTAACCAAGCATATCAAGCCAGACTGTTCCATGTCTGGGACTCAAGAGACTGGTGTAGAGAGGAGGCAGACAATGGCAGAAAGCGTGAGGATCCAAGTAAAAAGAGCAATAGACATGTGCTAAAGATTGGACTGTCAGCTGGGCATGGCGGCACATGCCTGTAGTTCTAGCTAGTTGGGAGACTGAGGTGGGAAGATCCCTTCAGCCCAGAAGTTCAAGGCTGAAGTGAGTTACGATTGAGCCAACGAACTCTATCCTGGGTGACACAGCAAGACCCTGTCTCTCAAAAAAAAAAAAAAAAAAAAAAAAGAAGAGATGGGACTTAAGTTTAACTCCTGTGGAAAAGTCTGGCAGAAGATTATTCACTACCAACCTTAAGATAGTTTACAATAACCTCCCAGATAGAATCATAAACCGGAACACTTACTTGTACAGCATACTCACTGACAATAAGAACCTTACAAGACTGGTGTGGTGCTTTTTTAACGCATATGCATTGTCCTAGGTACTACAAATGCAAAGCTAGAGGAGATGTATATTGACTTATTTTTTGACTTAAGAAGGATCAACCTAAAATCCAGCTTTTACAGATATAACCGTTTACTTCCCACCTACAGATTTATGCTGTGACTCGAATGACATGAGAATATGAATGGAGCAATTACTTAGTAAACAAAGAGAGTGGGACTCTCTTCTCAAGCCATTCTCTGGGAGAAGAGATAAGCACTGAACTAACTACCTATGAAATTAAGACATTGTACGCTAAAATGTTTTAGGCAGCCCTACTCCAAAGGATTAAATAAAAGCATCAAACTTGGTAACATAAAGCCCTTATTATGTACCAAACTCATTTCATTTATTTTTTTATTTTTTTAGAGACAGGGTCTTGCTCTGTTGGCCAGGCTAGAGTACAGTGGTGTGATCACAGCTCACTGTAGCCTCCAACTCCTGGGCTCAAGTGATCTCCCACTTCAGCTTCCTGAGTGGCTGGGACTATAGACACATGCTACTGTGCCAGGGCAAATTTCTTTTTTTTTTTTTTATAGAGACAGAGTCTTGCTATATTGCCCAGGCTAGTCTTGAACTGTGGGACTCAAGCAATCCTCCCTCCTCCTCCTCCCAAAGTACTGGGATTACAGGTGTGAGCCACTGCACCTGGCCTCATTTTCTTTTAGCCCTAAAGTGTTAAATAGCAACTATCAGGGTGAGTAATCCTAAAAATTACCCAGTGAACTGAATCAGTGTGAGCTTTCCAAAAGAGGCAAACAAATATTCTGGGGCAGATTAACCCTCACCAGAGGGTTTGTCCTAGTTTAGGAATTTTGTACCCTTGTTAGTGGGTCTCACTTCTCTTTTCTTTTCTTTTTGCATTTCCACACTGATTCTTGTTGTCAAGGTTGAAGGAAGAACTGTAATTCCACATGGGTTCTCTTCCCCATCACAAAGTGAGCTCACACAAACGCCATATATGGCAATGACCTTTATTTGGTTCCAAAACTGATCCACAGGAGGGGAACTATGACTCATTTAAAGATCTGAGTTAAAAACCATAAAAACAACAAAGGGGCCAAATTCTTCTCATCTAGTCAAAATGCCATGGGCTAATCAAGCTGAATAATCTCATTTTTTCCTTTCTTAAGAATAATTTCCACCTTTATGTTATATCTGCCAACTACAAATACTACATACAGCTGAAAAAATCCTGCAAGAGACCCCCTTTATCCCACCAACAGAGGCATACTGAACTGAAAGGAGATGGGAGTATTCTGTTCCTGGATAAAAGATAGTCTGATATTAAAGATTCTTTGCTTAAGGCACAAATGTACCCGTCTGTGATTCTTTTTTAACAGCACATTTTAGGGGCATGTAGCATCATCTTTTATGAGAGTGTGGTGAGAGGCCTTGTTATGACTCCCCATGGGGACTGTGACAGCACATTAACAAGGGAAGGGGCAATAGGAAGAAAGCAGGCAAGTCATTTTAGGAGTTTAAAACAGCGAAGGCAATCTTCTGATTCTTGCATCACCAAACCGCAAAGATGATGAGAGTTTACGGAATTAGCGGAAGGGATGTTAGGGAGAGGCAATGGTGATAGAAAACTCTAGTTCCCATTTTGTCTCTATTTGATTCTTGTGTAATTTCAGGGAATCCTTTGTTCGGTTTCCTACATTTTTATCCAATTTTTTCTTTACCACAGGTACCCTAGAGGAATAAACTGGTTGACTCAAAACACTTTGAGGAAGGTATGTGCCAAATAGGCAGTGAAATTGTACTAGGAGACCTTGCATATGCTGACATGCGATCTCCCTGTAAGTGTTCACAGGGATCCACCTTTGAGTATGCTGGGGGATGTGGAGGGGACCCTCCATCTTTTCCCTCTTTCTCCTAGGAGCAAACTCCCTTCAGAATCAATCCTTTGCACTCAAATGTCAACTCCTTTGTGAAACTCCACCTCTCTTTCCCCTTGTGGCTCAGAGTTCTTCATAAACATCTCTATCGAAGACTTACCACGCTATTCTGGGCTTCAGGTGTCTTTCTTCTCTACCAGGGGTGGGCTCTTCTCAGCTTTGTGCACCCCACTCTCCAGGGCCTAGCATGTGGCAAGTGCTTAAGTAAGAATTATAGAATGAATGGAAGTTTCTACTCTTTGGAGCCTACATCTAGAAAGATGTTTTCTAGAAAGTTGTTTTCAAAAGGGAGCATAAACAGAAGAGAAGCAAAAATTTTTTTTTTTTTGAGACGAGGTCTCACTCTGTTGTCTTGGCTATAGTGCAGTGGTGCAATCAGAGCTCACTGCAGCCTTGAACTCCTGGGCTCCAGCAATGCTCCCACCTCAACCTATGGAGTAGCTGAGACTTGTAAGTGCATGCTACCAACCACACCTACCCCATTTTTAAAATTTTTTGTAGAGACAGGGTCTCGCTATATTGCGCAGGCTGGTCTTGGACTCCTGGCCTCAAGTGTTCCTCCTGCCTCAGTCTCCTAAAGTGCTGGGATTATATGTGTGAGCCACCATTCCTGGCTGAGAAGCAATTCTTTGCAAGTGTTGACTATGTTCCAGAATGCAGTCTGTCCCTCAAATTTAAAAATGCTATTGAAATTCATATTTCTCTCTCTATAGTGATTTTAAACAGGACTTACACATCTATTCCAAGTGTACTGTGGTAAAAACAAAGAAGAACCTTGACCCTCAAGTACTTCTTTTGGACTGATTTCCCAATCCCTTCGGTAATGTTCTCACTATATCGTCCCCTAAGGTGGGGAAAAAACCCCTGGGGTTCTCTTGTAACCTTCATTACTGAATCACCTACAAATTCTCACCTATGGACTCAAAACCTCCTATTCCCCTTCCCTATCACATGTTTTTCTTTTCCTTGGACCCCAAATGAATAAGGTATAAAACACATGCCAGGGGCCTTATTCTATTCTCTAATGACTTACTGATTTACCACTTGGGTGGGTCACATGCTGTCGCTTGCTCGTCCGGTGGGTAATAAGCTCCTAGAAAGCATGGGCTGCAATCCTACAGTTCTTCTGAAGGCATTTAGTTCAGCATCGTGTACAAAGACGTGCTCAACAACCCTTTCTGATGACCACAGTCAGGTTCCACTTTACATCCTATAACAACATCTCCTCCTCCTGTCGTAACACCCAGCTCCTTACCATCCATTTTAAAACACAGGGAGCATCAAAAGGCCTAGCTCTTCCTGGTCCTCCCTCTCAACCACCTGGTCATCTGCCCACCACTTCACCACATGAGCCAACACACTCCTTCTGGCATTCGGGTGGCCCACACTCAACGCTGACACTTTTCCACACAGTTCCCTATACCTAATCTTCCTCAATCTTACGAATTCAATGAGTATGTTTTCTTCAGTCCTCCAGAGACTATGCAATAGTTTACCTCTGGGATAAATGAACATGATAAACAAAAGCTGAAATACATCAATGGCAATCTCCCTCCTACACTACAAAGAATCTCTTTTTAGTAATCTTTGCATTCCCAGCACCTAGTAAAATACTGGCAGACACATATTTTAATATGCAACATAAACAAACATAACTATATTTATTGGGCACCCATCTATCTACCTAAACCGATCTCACTGTTTCCACACCTGCCCCTCTATAGTTGTGCTCCACAGAGCACTCAGTGATCCTTTGAAAATGTAAGTCAGATCATTTACTCTCAGAGTAATATCTAAAGTCCTTAGCACGGCCTACAAAACTGTATATGATCTGGCCCCTGGCTACCTCTCTAAATGTATTTTTTTCTCATTTTTCCCTTGCCAACTCCACTTGAGTCACACTGGTCTCTCTGCTTTCCTTAAATATGCCAAACATACCCCATCTTAGTGCGTTTGTACTTGCTGTTACCAGGCGGCTCCCTCCATTAAAATGGTACTTTATCAGAGAGGACTAGCCTGCTTTCTTTTCCTCCAGGACTTACCACCACCCGACAAATTACATATTTGGTTATCCCTTTGTTTTCTGTCCTTCCCCTCATGCCCCAACCCTCACCAAACGTAACTTCATGAAAGCCAAGACTTGCGTGTCCTTTCATTACTCTATTCCCAGCACCTATATGGTAGGCATTGCAGGAGCTCAATACATGAATGTGGAAAGGATGGATGGTGAACATTTTATGTGCTCTAAATCTTAAATCTATTAGTTATGCTCTCTGACAGTATTGCTATGCCTCTGCGTTTTATCACTATTTTAGTCACAAACTCTAGAGATGTGTAAAAATTAAGGAAAGACAATAGCAAAATGAGCAGCAGCAGAGCCATAGAATGTTAGTCTGGAAAGGGGCTTAGAGATCATTATTTTACAAATGAAGAAACTGAGGCCCAGTGAGGAACAGTGTCTTGCACAGAGTAACCTAAAAAACCAGTAGCAAACCTGGAAATGCAATGTAGGTCTTCTATTCCCAATCAAGGATTCTTATCTCTATACCATATAACTTCTCAATTGTTCTACACTATATCCAGCCATCTATAAAATAAAATCAATGACAATGATTTAAAATGTGCAGAGGGAAATTATATGACAGCAAGGCCTGAGTCCCACAGATCAAAAGCACTAGTCTCCCTTGAAACAGGGAGAACATGCCTTCAGGATTCTGTTGGGAGACTCAGTCCTGAGATCTAACCACCATAATGGAAAACCTCTCAGCTGATGCATACATATTGTATTTCTTCTTAGATTCCTTTTTATGAGGAAGCACAGGAATATGGTTTAATGAACATTGACCACTTTATTTTTGCTTTCTTTTTGCCAGGTAGGTGAATTGAGTCTGAAGATATTTCCTTACAAATACAATTGCATCCATGCATTACAACAATCCACAGAAAAAGTATCTGACTAAAAAAAGATTATAAAATTGTGATTGCAACTCTATGATCTTATTTAAAGAGTCCTTTCTACTTTTCTAAAAAGTCCTCCTTTATCTGAAACAATTTTTGAAGCACTGGTGAGTATCCAGGTTCTATACTACAGTAATTCAACCTGAGCCACATGTCCTCCTGATGTAAATCATATGCATTTCCTTACAGATCAATGGTTATTTTATAGAAATCTTAGCACAGAGTTCTACTGGGTCCTACACCTAGCACACTAAAAGTCCATTCTAAATACAGCTATAAAGAATAAAGATATTAAAATTGTGTCACATAAATTCCCTTCCCCTTCTTCCCCTCCATCATATCATACCACCCCTTACCCCACAAACACATACATATTAGAATGAGGTAGCTTTTTCTTTTTAAACAAACATATAGAATGTATACATCCAAATGAGTAGGGCCGTACCTTTTAAATCACCTTTGGAAGTTATTCCAACAAGGCAAATAATTTTTCTGTAATCTTCTTTTAGAACACAGGCTCTCTAGATTTAGTGTACATAAGGATCACCCAGGGAACAGGTTAAGAATGCAGACTCTTAGAGATTTGGATTTAATTGCTCTTAGATGGGGTTAGGGAACCTGTATTTTTAACAAGCACTCCAGGTAAGTCCTATACAAGTGATCTGTGAGAAACAGCACTTTAGAATAACCTCCAGAGTCAGTTCACAAGACATAAAGGATATAAAAATAAAGACTTTAGAGTCAAACTCTGTGTGTATGTATACACAACACACTGAAGTTTTATTTTATTTTACTTTCAAAATCTTCATTCTTCCTGATTGAACACGTAAGTACAGATATGCATGCACAGAAATGTCTATCTGCAAACAACAACATACCTCCATGAAAGAGATTCCTAAGCTCCAGACATCAGAATGGATTCCATACTGCTCCCCTGAAATTCTTTCAGGCTGTAAGAAAACAGAATGGAGCTTGTGAGTTGATGTACACTACTCCAGGAAATATACACACTGAACATGAGCTCAGCTAAGGTGGGGAGCCACCAACATTTGCACAGAATTTTATGGATAGGAAAACAATTTTACGTGTATGTATATATGTATGTATATTATATAGATAATATATAGAAATTATGTATATATATATATAAAATCTCATTGAATCCTCACAAAGCTTCAGTGAGGAAGACTTTATTATCTCTGTTTCACAGATAAGAAAACAGAAGCTCAGAGTAGTGAAATAGTTTAGGCAAGCTAGCGAATGAGAAAAGAATTAAACCCAGGTCTTCTCTCTCCAAATCCAGTGGTCTTAGTTGTGGAGTGAGAAATTAAACAATATTATACAATATTATCACTTACTTGTATTTTGATAGGTGGGTCTGGAACACTAGGGTTTAATTTTTTAACTTTTTATTTGGAAATAATTTCAAAGTTACAGGAAAGTTAAAAGAAAAAGACTAGTGCAGAGAACATCTATAATTCCTTCAGCCAGATTCACTTACTATTAAAAATTTTCTTCCATTTATCAGGATTTCTTTTGATATGAACCAAGGAACAGTTTGAAAGGTCCATTTGGTACCCTTAGTCCTCCACTCAAGACGTGTAGGAAATACTCGGTTTAGAAAGTGCTACATGCACCCTCTGCACTGCAACAGGAATAATTTCATACAGAGAGCAGGTGCTTCCTGACCTATCCCTCCAGGATATGGCATTCAGTATGGTACTTCATAGAAGTCTTTGGAATGAACACACGAACAAATTAATAAGAGAAACCAAGGTCTCACAAAGGTGGAATGACCACTGAAAGTTACAGAGCTAATCATAGCAGGGCTGGGATCATAACCCACACTCCATTATCCAGTGCTAGCTAGTTCAACAGGTACGAGGACATATTCACATACACCTAAAATCGTCTAGAATTGTTAAAGAAACAACCAAATGTTGCCTTACTCCCTGTCCTTTTTTCCTTCCTCTTTCCCTTTCTTCATTCCACTGGCTAACGGGTATCAATATACAGCACTGTATTCAGAATACAGAAAAAACAAACACACAAACAAAAGTGGAAGCCATGTACAAAATATTTTGGCAGAACCAACAATGAGATTAAATGCATTCATTACATTTGCCTACTGAACTACCAAAACAAATGCAAACTGTAAGCTGCTAATAAAACATAGAAGAATTAAATTAAAAAAAGAAAAAAATAGAAAAAGTGATAATGTTAACAGATATTAAGTGGCAAATAAGAGAACTCCTTAAGGATGAGATTCTGACAACTTCTCTTTGGAGAAATTATTCTTGCAATAAGCTAACAAAACAAGATTACTGTTGTGATGCAGTGCTTGAGCAAGAATGCTCAGCAAAAGCAGGTAGCAAGCTCCATGGGTCTACCCTAACAAATTAAGGTACATAGGGATTGGGAAATGTTCCCAGGGCCCTGGAACCGACTTAGACAAAAGATGAGCCCCAATACATTCTGAATTTATGGAGCCAGGATTTAATGGCCTGAGGCCACACAATTCAAAGCTGTTCTCACACTTGAAGCCAAGGTGGCCTACCCTGTCCTCTCCCCTCAAAAACAAAATGAAACAGAACAAAATGAACCACCAGGTACCACACTGCTGACAGAAGATCTGTGATGGATATTTTGCAGTTAAAAAGCTAAAGTTGGGGTTACTTTCTCACATGACAGCTGTCACCAATGTGGAAAGCTAAATAATAGGAAAAACATGACTCTCATCCAAAGCACTTCTGTACTGGGCGTTAAGTGACGAGCAAAGAAAAAGAAACAGAAAACCCTGGCCTGTTCTTAGTAAGAACAGTAAAGAGTGGTGATGATCTAAAAAGCAGAATTTATGGAGGATCTTAAAGGGCAGTGGCTTCAAGCTGGCACTCACACTGCACTCCCTCCAGCTGTCCTCTGTGACTAGGCATTTACCAGGACCCACGTTTAGTTAACTAATCCCAGAACTGTCTCTGTTTACAATACAAGGGTTTATACTTATCAAAAAATATCAAGGTACCGCCCTTTTCTCTTCTGAAAAAGGAGTTTCTGCTCAGAGTTATGCTACTCAGAAAATTAACAAAGCAGGCACAAATACTAATACTTTAGGCTAGCTGCTAGAATGTAATCAATAATTCATATCACGAGTGATGGGGATTTTTTTTTAAGTTGGCAGGATCCCTGTGTTGGTAGTACAGCATACTGGTTCAATGGGGCTTTGGAGTCAGATTGCTCCAACTCAGATCTGTCATCCTGTTCTCTAATTCTCTCTTCTGCTGTGTCCAATATGCTATCAAATACAGTGAGTTTCTAATTTTAATCTATTAATAATAAGTTTTATCTGAGATTTTTCAGATTTACTATGTCACTTTTAAAATTTGTGATCTTAAGACTGTGTGCAACTGTTTCTGCTGCCTGTTCTTGCTGCTGGATATTCACGTTGCTTTGTTTTCTTTTGTCCCTGGTTTTCTTTGACTGCTTGCTAATTATTCCTCTTGAAAGAAAAATTTTGGAGAGGTTCTCTTGAGGCTTAAGGTGGATATGCCCACCTCAAACCAAGTCCTCAGCATGAAGTGCCTTGTCCAATTCAGGTCATATATACATATATCCAGGGAGCAAATCTATGTCAGGGCTAGTCTATGGTCACAACTTTTCCCACTTTTCCTTTTTCTCCTGCTCCTCTGCTTATTTCCAAAATGCCTCCTCTTCAGCTTCCTGGGACTGGGTAAGGAGGAGCAGCTTTTTAGATCCTACTTTGCCCTCACACTGAGGTGAGCCATTTCAGCTTCCAGCATGGAACGGGGAAGATCTCCTCTGAGACCTTCTGCCTCAGGTGGACCCAGGGGCTTGACCTTTGCCCCTCTGCCTGAGTGTGGCATGCGCAAATGCCCTCAGGAGTAAGCATCGATGGCGCTCCTTCCGCTTTCCTCTCTGTTGAAGGATTTCATTCAAAAATTGGCCTGGGAGTTCCCTATTGTCTTTTTTAGTTCTTCAGTGCATTTGAGATGGTTTTAAAAAACCTGTTAACTAGCATTTTTCTTTCTTTTTTTTTCAAGTAGCATTTTTCAACAGAAGAAGTGATCCAAATAACCTAGCTTGGGCTATTAGCAGAAACTAGAAGCTGGTCTCCTAATTAAATCTTGCCTTTCACAATGTGCCAACACTGAGACGTTGGGCTAAAGTTATTTCGCCTTTGGTTTCTTCATCTTTAAAATGAAGATAATAATAATAATAATAATAATACACATACCTTACGGGGTTGTGTGAAGATTAAATTCAGTACATGCCACACAGGAATGCTCAGTAAACGTTAGCCTCCATCCAATCATCACCACAACCTTTACTACGACTGCATGAGCACATCATTTGAGTTGGATCATGCAATCTATGCAGGTTTTATTCCAGGTAAAAACAACTTTCAAGGACTAGAATAGTATGGGCAGAAAAAAACATTCTGGAAATAATAGTAGTCATTTAGATTGACTTTCTGATCCCAAAGGACAAGTATCTGAGTAAGATTTTTTTTAATTTCAAAACTTCAGTTATTCATAATAATGTCAAACTTTTACATGTGATTTTTTAAAACTATAATAAATCACTAGGACTGAATACTTGGTTAAAGTTTTAGGGACTTTTATCTTAAAAACAGAATTTTTAGTAATTAGAACTTTTGAAAAATGGTTTAATTTAATATAAGCCCCAGGCTTATGGACCCCTTTCATTTCATAATCCTTCTGGATGAAATCCTTTTAAAATGTAGTTGAAAATCTTTCATGCTTTGGATGAAAGTGTCTACTGAACCTAATTATCTGGCCCTATGACACTTCACTTTCCAGGTCTTGGTGTCCTCATTTGGTCAACATGGATGTTCGATCAAGATGACTTTACAAGTCTCCTACAAGTTCCACTGCTTAATGTGTCCACAAGTTGTTTGTTTTTTTTTTTTGAAGACAGTGTCTCGCTCTGTTGCTGGGGCTGGAGTACAGTGGTGTCGACATAGCTCACAGCAACCTCAAACTCCTGGGCTCAAGCAATCCTCCTGCCTCAGCCTCCCAAGTAGATGGGATTATAGACATCCACCACCACACCTGGCTAATTTTTTTATTTTTTGGTAGAGACAGGGGTCTCACTATTGCCCAGGCTAATCTCCAACTCCTGGGCTCAAGTGATCCTCCCGCCTTGGCCTCCCAAAGTGCTAGAATTACAGGTGTGAGCCACTGCACTTGGCTCAGTTTTGGTTTTGTTTTTGTTTTTAATCACTGAGGATGTTACAGAAGACTTCCTGTCTTGTTCTTAATTATTTTTCTTGTATCTTACACTTCAGGTTATAGGAGAATAAAGTGAGATTGTTTGTATATAGAGAGCTACTTTCTTCGGCTTTATTTTCTTTTCAATATTTGGGTGGCCTAGCTAACTGTATTTGAGTAATTTGGGGCCTTCTACACCTTACAATACAAGTAAGATTCTTAATACAAAAAGTTAAGTGCTCTGCTTTTAATTAGAGAAAAAGACACTTTCAAAATGCAGCTTTCATGAATTAATTCATTTATTTGGCACTGTGTGAAGGACTGAACACACAGAATGAGCAGAATAAATCCTGCCCCTATGAAGTTCGCAATCTAGATTAGGAAAGACACATAAATAATATGGATATAAATAGAAGCACAGCAATAATGACTTTAGTATTTGGAGGCAGATTACTCAGGTTTGAGTCCTGACTCTGCCACCTATTAACTATGTGAACTTAGGTCATTTAACTTTTCTTGTCTCAGTTTCCTCACCCATAAAATGAGAGCAATATATTGCCTACTTCGTAGTGTTGTGAGGATTTAAAGAGCTAATATATGTAAGAGCTTAGAAGAGTGATTGGCACATAGTGCTAATTGTTAGCTATTATTTTTATTGATGTTATTATCAGTGTACAGAAGTATGCATAAGTATAAAGTGAGGGAAGATGTAAAATGAGGGCATTACATCAGATGCTCTCTAATTATGTATTCCCATAATTTATTATTTGTCTTCTTCCCCACCTCCCCATGCCCACCCATGCCTTCTATTTCTGAGCCTTTGCTTATCCCTCCACAGTGATCTCTCTCTTCTGTAAGTACCCTTTTCACATACTGTTTAAATCATCAAATTTTTGCACTGTATGCCTTCCTATTTTCTATATATATGTTTAGCCCAAATTAAATCTTTGTTATGTCACACATAATGCTGCTATAAATGATGTCATGTTTCCTATTTCACCCAGTCTTATCTAGATTATAGAGTAATTCCATTATACCTGACTAACAGCATGGAAAGTGCTCAGTAAATACTGTTTGATTAATTGAAGGTACTCCATTTCAGATACAGTTTTCACTGGCATAGACCAGGGGCTGGCAAACTTTCTCTGTAAAGGGCCAGATAGTAAATACATTTCACTTTGTGGGCCATATGGTCTCTGCTGCAACAGTCACAACTACTCAATTCTGCCACTATAGTGCTAAAGCAGCCATGCACAAAATAGAAACAAATGGGCAGAGCCAAGTTCCAATAAAACTTTATTTACAAAAACAGGCAGTAAGCTGAATTTGGCCTGAGATCTGTAGTTCACTGACAGTTGGCATAGATCCTCATGTGTAACTCAAAATTATAAAATAGACCAGCTAAAAACAAGGACCAGTTGTGGTTATGAAAAAAAAAGCCCAGCCTTTCTCCCTCCAGAGATTGTCAGCAAATAAAGGGCAGGGACTAATACCCATACTTAGAATAATATAGGCTATTTCCATTTTCCCCACCCACAACATTTGATTTCGCACCATCTAGGTAAGTACTTTGCCAACGAGAGCCTCCTACTGACTTTTAAGCAAAGGTCTCACTCTCAGGGGATCACTGTTCCTTTCCTAGGTATCTTATGCTTTTTACAGCTTGAACCACAAAGTTGATGACTAGAATTCACTCACCCAAGAAGCAAAGAAATTTTAGCTTTGCCAATCTGAGCTAATGTTTCATAATTTTAATCCTCACATTTTCAATTAACAGATGGACTCATCACATTCATCCATAAACAAAAAGGAAAAAAGTAATTTCTTTAATGTGCACCTGGGAAAGACAACTGTAATCTGGATTTGTACATTCAAATAGAATGCAATTTAATTATGAGAGCAATTTAAAGCTAATAAAAACATGCTGGGTAGTTGAGAAGTTGTTTCATTTATAGTTTTTTTGGTTTTTTTTTAAAATCACAATGTTTCGTATTCTTTCTAAGACTGAAACTATAGCATTCGGCAAGGCATTGTTAACTATTGTGGCTTACCGATCTCATCTAACCTGGTAGATAGAGCAAGGAGGGAGATTAAGTTTTATAAAACTACAGTCTGAGCAACATAGCAAGACTGTCTCTACAAAAAAATAGAAAAATTAGCAAGGCATGGTGGCGTGTGCTTGTAGTCCCAGCTACTCAGGAGGCTGAGGCAGGAGAATAAGTAGAGCCCAGGAGTTTGAGGTTGCAGTGAACTGTGATGACATCACTGCACTCTAGCCCAAGCAACAGAGCAAGACCCTGTCTCAAAAACAAACAAACAAAAAAACCCTACCAAAACACCTGAACAACAGATATGATGACTTCAGAGGTTCAAGATAACGTATGAACAAAGATTACTAAGATCCATAGTTCTGTTCATACTAACATTGTTTAATTTCATGATACATAAACAAAGGCTATTGGAAGTAAAAGGGACTACCTAATAGATCTAGAGCCCTCAGGATAAAAATTAACCCTAAGATGTTAAAACAAGACAAAACTTTGCTCCAAAAATGGTAGCAGATAAGCTTCCGTTTTCGCTTTCTCCTTCCCTTTCTCTGTCTACCTCTTTTTTTTTTTTGAGACAGGTTTTCACTCCATTGCCCAACCATTGCCCAAGCTACTAGAATGCAGAGGCACAATCATAGCTCACTGCAACGTCAAATTCCTGGTCTCAAACGATCCTCCTGCCTCAGCCTCACGAATAGCTGGGACTATAGGCATGCACCACCACACCCAGCTAATGTTTCTATTTTTTGTAGAGATGGGGGTCTTGGCTCTTGCTCAGGCTGGTCTTGAACTCCTGGTCTCAAGCAATTCTCCTGCCTTGGCCTCCCAAAGCACTAGGATTATTGGCATGAGCCACCTCACCTGGTCTTCCCTCCCACTCTTAAAGTGATCGTGGAAACCAATAAACTAAAGCATTTTTATGGACACAAATAACTTCCCTTACTCAAAAGTTAAGAAAAAGAGGTCAAAGCCAAGTCCACATTGGTCTTTGAAACAACTCTATGCTTCTAATTTTTATTCTTGGTAAATTTATTTCAGTGAAACTAAATAAGTTATCTTATAATAGGCATGAATTCAACAACTAAACAAAATATAGATGTACAAGTTCTAAGGGAATTGCCTACTAAGTCTTTATATTCAGAGATCTATAAATAAAATTTGGCTATATCTATAATTTAATTTTGATCTGGTGACAAAACATGTTTTTATTCCTGGGAAAAATAACCAATCTTATTGACTGATATTTTGGTATACTTTAGGGTTAATTAAATAAGCAATGTAGAAAAGCAGCCAGTATGCTATAAGGTGCAATTTTTCTGTAGGATTAAACTTCAAAACTCAGCACTTTCAAACCTGAACCAACCAGTTAAGTCAACAAAGTCAGATAAGTTGATAGCTCCTATATAAACCTTAATGTCTTTCAGAAAGACTTAAAAATCAAAGCATGACTGGATTGACTTTGTAATTTATATCTTCTAGGCTAAAGCTGTGGAATTAATTCAAGAATTATACATTACCAAGTACATAAAGATAAAGATGTTGGTTTTAAATGTTATTTTTGCATAAGTTTACTTACCGCCATATAAGCATTTGTTCCAACATACGTCTTGGCTATAGAATTCACCAGCTATGAGACAAAACAGTCTGTTAGAACAATATAAAGATAATGTGGAAATAAAATGGGCAATTATTCCTCATTTAACCTACAATCATCATTCCTATAAATCAACTAAAAATTATGTAAAAGGGAGCAAATTTATCTACAAAGGCATTAAAAATGATTAAATCTCTTTTCTTTTGAATGTGATATCCAATTTAAACAAGCACAACATTACAGTTTATAGCAGATAACCTCAAACAATTCACTTAAGCAGGATGCTTATCGCTTTAGTACCCCAAACCCGCCTGATATAAAAAGTCAATTTGAAGTAGAATTTGAACACACTCATTTTTTAGTCAGATGGCTCAAGATGTGGATGAAGCCCCATGCATTACTAGAATGAAATGAACACTAAATACGCTGGAGGGATAACAGACTTTGACAACTCATAATACAACGATGACCTTCGCTTTGGTCTTCGTGTTTGGCTGGGAGTAAAGGTGGCTGCAATTCAAATCAACATCACAGCACGCTCATGGGTCACTATCACTGGAGTTCTCAGGGGAGGCCCAAAATGGAAATTAATTAAAATTTGTGCTGCACATTGTAATGGCCCTCCACCATTGTTGCTCCCAATATTAATTTTTACTGTGGGCCAGTTGGGCTCCCCAGGCACAGCTCCCACTCTGCCCTCCCTTTTGTCTGGCCAAAACGCTTTCATATCAAAGCTGCATATCAATGAAGTTTGCTATTCGTAAGTAGTAATTACAATATCAGCAGTTTTTACTGTCATTAAACAATGAACAATCATATTCTGATGAAGGAAACTCTCTCAGAGATTAAAAATGAATAACACAATCCCAGCCGAGGAAAAGACACAGAGTTTCTGTTTGTCTGGCAGCTAGGTGATTTTTCAATCCAGAGAGTAGACTGAAAATAAAAAGTGGTTGGTGCAGAGAGGAGAACACATTGGGAGGAAAAAGACCTACCTGAGTGCTAACTCCAAAATCACACAGCTTCACTTGTCCTCTTGTGTTTACTAGCATATTGGAAGGCTTCACATCTAAAAAGGGACCAGAAAAGTCCACGTATCTAATTCCATATCTACAGTGCTTGTTTTTAAAAAGCATACACGTACACCATACTACATTGCAGAAATGACATCATCTGCTCAACCCGAAATTCTAATCACAATTTTAATGCAAAGCATTTTATCTGGAGGCAAAATGTAAGGTCCTAACTCCTCTACTTCCAACCAATTCAGGTTTCTATAGAACAAGGGTTTATTTTAAGTGAAAGTCAAATCAAATCTTGGCTTACAACAACAGTAAATACACTCATCATCCTGTTCCTATCCTTTCAGGAAAAGTAGACAGATAAGAAAATGTAACTTCTTGCAAAGAATCTGCACAAAAGATTAGCTTTGCTTTATATGTGTAACCATCAAGCTAGCCCTCCCATTTAAGTAGTAAGGCCAAAGGGAAGTCAACAAGGAAAAAAATCATTCCTATGTTGCTGGTAACAGGTCATGTCTGAGTGAAATAATGAGAAAATGAATGCAGTATTGTTATTTCCCATGCTTTATGTGACGAATACTACTTCAGATAACACTCAGAAATTGATCTGAAAGATGTCTGTGTGTGCATGCATGCACTTATCCGTCTTTGTTTCATTTATCCTTCTCTTCCTTACATCATTTTTGACTGCTGTTAGTTAACAAAAGAATTGACACAGCTTTCACCAAAGCAGTCAGTCGCTAAATAATGACACAAAGGATTTCTGTGAAGCATCATCAGTGACAACAATGAGTCTTTTCAGGAATTCAGGGAGCCCACAAAAACCATCCAAGCAGGACAAGAGCACACCACTTTTGATGGTACAGAGCAGCACCTGCTTCAGCACTTCATCTTTAAGGGCAAAAGCAGTTCTAGAACAGACAACTGGTTATATTTAATACAACATATAACCTTAACCACCCTGAAACTGAACAAGAGGCTCAGTTTTTTCACGTAATGTTTAAAAAATAATCTGCAAATGAGTTACTGTCCCCCTGGCCCTCCATCCTGCAAAAGAGTACCCCAACAAAATATCTTGCCAAGAGGAGGTCTTAATTCAAATTTCAAGTTCAAATACAGTAATCTACAATTATTGAACCCTGTGACAGGAAATGTGCTAGGCACATTGTTAAACATTAGCTCACTTAGTGTTGTCTGACTGACCGAACTTGAGTGTAAGCTCCACGAAGGCAGGGACTTTGTCTCTTTTATTAATTATTGTATTCCCAGTCCCTGGAAAAATGCCAGGCTTATAGTAGGTGCTTAATCAATATTTGTCCAATCACTAAGTGAACAGATGAATGGCAACCATAAGCGCTTATATTATTTTATGTTGATGACTCTGTTTCAGTGATGAGGGGTAAACCATAGAACACGTCTCTGTGGCATGTCCTTTAGATAACACACGCTATAATGTCTCTTGGAGTCAGGGTGGTTTTCTGTTTGAATACAAGTCGGTGTGCCCAGGTAGGTATAAGCTCTTTTACCAACTAGTCCCTCAACCTCCAGTTTCCCCTAATTGCAATATACATCTTATACCACCATCACATTAAACCTTAATACACCACTTTCACTATATCACTTCTCTCCTTAAAGAGGAAGTTAAACATTCCCCGGCACGCCCCCCGCCCACCAGAAGGTGAACTCCCTAGAACAGCGCTGTGCTTTCCAGTGTGCTCCGGCAGTCAGCACAACACAGCACAGCCAGCCACACCAGATACTGAACAAACGTTTGCTGAACTGAAACACATGTTAGATTCTACATAGCCTGGTCTTATTTTCCAAATCTAATTCTCATGATAGGCCCTCAACTTCGAGTACTTTTCTTTTGGACAATCTGTTCTTTTATATAATATATTGATACCCTGAAGCACTCTTAAGCCACCACATCAGATGGAAACAGGTAATGAACAAATAATAAGAGCTCTTGGAAGAAGAGGCTGCCTGGAAATCATGAGGTACACTAAAAACAGCAAATCTTTAGTTTTAATCAGACACACACTTGACTTAAGTGGATCGACAGAGAGAGAAAGAATAAAACAACACTGCTAGACTATATTCTAAGAGGCAGAGTGTAAACAAGAACCTGACTGCATTTTCCAGCTCTCCAACATCTTTTTAACATACATGTAAGCCTACTGTATGACTTCTGCACATTCATCTCTCAGCCTAGTTTTTTAAGCCTAGTTTTTAGGAGCACTTTATGTATGAAAGTACTAGATAGACATCCAGCCATCCTCAAACGAACTTTTGTGTTCCAACTAGATTGTTTTAATCGCTATGTCAAAAAAAAAAGGGCCATCATTAAGTCTTTGTTCATTTATTTTATCAACTCCCTCCCACCCCCGGATTTAGAAATGCTTCCTCTGTGTTTTCTGACTACCTGAATCCTGACCATGCCTCATCTCAAGTACCTGCTTCCCTACTGCCCACACTACTCAGGCCATCAAAGTCACCACTTCCTTTGAATTGCTATAGCATCTGTTGTCTGTACCATTTGTTTGGGATGCTGCCTATGACACCTTATTTATTTTAGAGACAGGGTCTTGATGTGTTGCCCAGGCTGGACACAAACTCCTACACTCAAGTGGTTCTCCCACCTCAGCCTCCCGAGTAGTTGGTATTACAGGTGTGTGCCAGGCTTTTATGACACTTTCTATTAGTAGTTTCTTACTATATTTGCTGTTACAGGTATCATCAACCCAAGAAATGAATTCACAGGGTAGGAATACACTTTATATTTAATACATCTTTGTGTGTATCCTTTCCAAGCATAGTATCTTGCCCACTGGTTGATGGCTTTTTAAATCATATATTAAATCTGCTAATATAAATGTCTCCTTCCCCAGCAATATCTTGAGACACAATTTGAACATAACAGACCCCTTTAAACAAAGTCAATGGATTCAAGCCAGGAGACAGAAGACCTGGGTTTTTGTCTCTTTCTGATCCTGCCACAAACTTGGCACATGACTTTGGACTTGGCATGTGATGTTTTAGTTTCCACCTCTGTAGGGAAATAATATGTTACTGTGCCAATCCTAAAGAACTGTAAGGATCAGGTGAGATAATGAATGCAAAATTGCTTGTAAACTGTCAAACATTCTATAAATGTAAGGTATTATCACCTAATAAACAACCAAGCTACAAAATGTGATACATTTCATTATATTTAGGAAATAATTTCTATTGCTGTTGTAACAATTTAAGCTGTATTTGAGTAAAATTCTAGCTGAAAAAAAAAAATAATTTCCAAAACCAGGAAGTAGAACTGTGAAACTGATTTAACATTTATAAGGAAACATTTTTGCCAGGCCATATGTACTCATTCCTTGACAAGGCTACTGAGCTGGTTTCCCTATTTTTATTCGTGTTCTGCTATAGTCTGTGTTCAACACAGCAGCTAACATGATCCTTTCAAAGCCTAAATCAGACTACATCCCTTCTTTGCCTAAAAGCTACAAGGGCTTCCCAACTCGGTACAAATGTTAAGTATTCCCATGGTCTCTAAGGTACTCATGAGTTTCCCCTCCACCCCCCACCCTCTGTGGTCTCATCCTTACCACTCCTCTCCCTGCCCACTCTGCTACAGCTCGCTGGCCTCCTTGCCAGGCACGCTCCTGCTTTGTAGTTCCATGTTCCTGGAACACTCTGCTCCAACGTACTGTATATACATGGCTTGCTCATTCACTTCCTTTAGGTTTCTGCTCTAATGTTACCTTTTTAAGAGAAGCCTTTCCCAACCACCCAGCATGAAATAGCAATATCCTCCTGCCCAGAGACTCCCTTTCCCTTTCCCCCTTTCTTCAATGTTCTTCTAAACATTTAGTACCATCAACACACTATATCTCTACGTACAAATCTGTTAATTCTTGGTCTTCCTCTCTTAAAGGGAAGTTCCATGAATGCACATTTGATCTGTTTTGTTCACTGCTATATTTAGACTGGTGGTTAGTACATACGGGAAGAATATTTGTTGAACAAATGGTGAATGAATGATGTCTCTACTAAATAGATGGGCTAACATGCTCACCCACAAAAGCATGAATTTGACCTGAGAAGGAGCTGTATCTTTTCCCATTTAATGGAATACACTTAAGAATGAATGCATTTCTTTCTTTCTTTTTTTTATTAGAGACAGGGTCTTGCTCTGTCACCCAGGAGTGCAGTGTTATGATCACAGCTCACTACAGCCTCAGCCTCCTGAGTAGCTAGGACTATAGGTGCATGCCACCACGCCCAGCTAATTTTTAAATTTTTTGTAGAGATGGGGATATCACTGTGATGCTTAGGCTGGTCTCAAGTTCCTGGCTTCAAACAATCCTCCTGCCTTGGCCTTCCAAATTGTTGGGATTACCGATGTGAACCACACCATGCCCGATCCTCCCACCTCAGCCTCCCAAGTAGCTGGGACTACAGGCACACACTATCATACTCACCTCATTTTTAATTTTTTTTTTTGTAGAGACAGGGTCTCACTATGTTGCCCAGGCTGGTCTTGAACTCCTGGTCTCAAGCAATCCTCCCACCTTGGCCTCCCAAAGTGCTGAGATTACAGGTATGAGGTACCACACCTGGCCCACGGTCATCTAAAAATACTCCTTCAGCAAATATTTACTGATGTCTTACCAAGTGCCAGAGATGGTACTTACTAGATGCTGTGGAGAGACACATGAGTAAGACCCTGTTTCTGGTCTCTGGGAGCATGCAGACCAAGGAGCTGTTGATATATTCTTCGACCAAAAATACTGCTCATGCGATTTCAGGATAACAATGTTGCTTATGTATATTCTTAAGGGGATTTTCCTTCTGAACAATTGGTTTGTTTCTTATAATAAAGACAATGAGAGCTATGTAACTAAATAGCTCCCAAACCTGGCTGTGCATTTAAAAAATAAAGCTTTTTAGGTTCTACCCCAGATCTACTGAATCACAAACCAGTTCAATACAGCCTGGTATGCAGACCAGCATTTTGAAGACCAACATAATCCACTGCATTTCCCTCTGATTTAACTTCTAAAAAGTTCAGAGTATCTGGAGAGAAATATCTTCTCTTGTTTCACTTTACTTTTTGAAATCACTTTCATTCATTTTAAAAAACCAATTGCAGACATTTTGGATGTATAATTTGATGAGTCTAACAAAAGTATGCATCATGTAATCAAACCACAATCGAAATAGGGAATATCTGCATCACCCCCTAAAATCTCCTGTGTCCCTTTACAGTCAACTTGACCCTGACCTCTCGTCTACAGTAACGACTGAGTGGTTTCTGTCACTGAAGACTAGTTATAGTTTGCCTTTTCTCATACATCATAAACCCCACAATATGTTATTATTCATGCTTTAAAATCTGATGACTAGTGTTTGGATGGTATATCTGTCATTATACTTAAAATGGGTGTCTTGCAAACACTGTGGCATTGGGTCTTGCTCTTTAAAATAGTTTGACATTTGTGCTTTTAATTGGGGTATTTAGACCATTTACAAATTAATTAATTTTTGAGACAGAGTCTCACTATGCTGCCCTGGCTAGAGCTCAGTGGTATCATAGTAGTTCACTGCAACCTCAAACTCCTAGGCTCAAGTGATCCCCCTGCCTCAGCCTCCTGAGTAGCTGGGAGGGACTACCGGTACATGCCACCATGGCTGGCTAATTTTTTCTATTTTTTGTAGAGACAGGGTCTCACTCTTGTTCAGGTTAGTCTCAAACTCCTGATCTCAAGTGATCTTCCCATCTTGGCCTCCCAGGGCACTAAGATTATAGGTGAGCCACTGTGCCCGGCCCCTTTTTTCTTCTTTTCCTGCCTTCTTTTGAGTTAATTGGGCTGTTACTATTATTATTATTATTATTATTTTTAGCATTCCACTAATCTCTACTACTGGCTTCTAAGCCAGTGATTGGCAATGTTTTTCTGTAAAGGGCCATAAGGTAAATATATCGAGCTTTTGGAGCCACAAGGTTTTTGTTGTAACTACTCAAATTCTGCCACTGTAGTTCAAAAGCAACAAGAGGCCACATGTAAACGAATGGGCATGGTTGTGTTTCAACACAATTTTATTGATAAAAACAGAGAGAGCTCCAAATTTGAGCCATGGGCTTAAGTTTGCCAGCCTGTTTGAAGCTTTATGTTTTTTAATGGCTGTTCTAGAGTTTATAGCATGCTGCTTTAACTTCTTATAGTCCACCTTCAAGTAATACTATGGCATTTCATTTACAATGTATGATTACAATAGTATTATTTCCATTTTCTTCCTTTCATCTTTTGTGCTGTTGTCATACATCTTTCCTCTATGTATATTATAAACACCAAAATACAATGTCTTTATTTTTGCTTTAAATTTTAAAGAGAAAAAAACTTCTAGTTATCCACATTTACCCTTTCTGGCACTATTTATTCCTTTGTGCAGCTCTAACCATCCATCTGGTATTTTCCTTCTTCCTAAATAACTTCTTTTAACATTTTTTTAATAATGTTAGCTTACTGTCAATAAATTCTGTCAGATTTGTCTGTCTGAAAAGTATTTAGCTATTACTTTTGAAAAATATATTCATTGGGCATAGAATTCTGGATTAACAGTTTTTTCTTTCTATGTTTTTAAGATATCGTTCCATTATCTTCTTTTTTTTGTGTGTTTTTTTTTTGAGACAGAGTCTCACTCTTTTGCCCAGGCTAGAGTGAGTGCCATGGCATCAGCCTAGCTCACAGCAACCTCAAACTCCTGGGCTCAAGTGATCCTTCTGCCTCAGCCTCCCAAGTAGCTGGGACTACAGGCATTTGCCACCACGCGCGGCTAATTTTTTCTATATATTTTTAGTTGGCCGATTAATTTCTTTCTAATTTTAGTAGAGGCAGGGTCTCACTCTTGCTCAGGCTGGTCTCAAACTCCTGAGCTCAAACAATCCACCCGCCTCGGCCTCCCAGAGTGCTAGGATTACAGGCGTGAGCCACCGCGCCTGGCCCCGTTCCATTATCTTCTGCCTTGCATAGCTTCTGACAAGAAGTCTGCCATCATGCTTATCTTTGTTCTCTCTACTTAAAATGTGTTGCTTTCTCTGAACATTTTAAATATATATATACATATTTTTTTTAGTCACTGGTTTTCAAAATTTTGATTTTGATACAATTTGGTGTGGTTTCATGTTCATCCTGATTAGGGTTCATTGAGCTTCTTAGATCTGTGGGTTTACAAGTTTCACCAAACTTGGAAAGTTTTAGGCCATTATTTATTCAAATTATTTTTTGTTCCTTCTTCTCTCTCCTCTTCTCCTGAGACTCCAGTTAAACATATATCCTAGACTTCTTGATATTGTCTCACAGGTCACTGAGGCTATGCTCATTTCTAAAAGTCTTTTCTCTAATAGTAGAAAAAAGCAATTTTGTAGAAATTTTGGATAATCTATCTCTAACTTCAAGATTACAATCATTTCTTCTGTAGCGTCTAATCTGCTGTTAATTCCATCAAATGAAATTTTTATTCCAGATATTTTATTTTTCATCATTGAAAACAGATGTTCCACTTGGTTCTTTTTTACATATCTTCTATTTCTCTCCTCATTATGCTCATGGTTTCCATGAAATCCTTGAGCATATTTATAAATTTTATAATAATTGATCTAAACTCCTTGTCTGCTAAGTCCATTATCTCTGGTGTGTGTGGGGAGGGGGGTGGTGAGTGGGGTTCTGTTTCTATTGACTAATATTTTTTTCCTGGTTATGGTCTCTCATCCATAATCAGAAGAAAAAATTTTTACTTGTCTACTGATTTTTATCTGGATGCCAGATGCTGTGAATCTTGCTATTGACTGCTGGATTTTGTTGTAATCCTTTTAAGAGTGTTGAACTCGATACCAGCAAGTAGTTTAAGTAACTTGCAGATAGCTGAATCATTCTGAGGCTTATGTCAATTTTTTAATTTTAACTTTTCCCCCAATAGAATAGGCTTATTTTAGAGGTTTTATTTTAGTAGCCCCGCTACTAAAGCATGAACCTTCTAAAGTCTCTCTTGAATGCTATAATGTATTTAATGAGAGCACTGAATGTTCTCCACACTGGCTTATTGGAATTAAAAAAATTACCAATCTTGTGTAAGCTTTGGGAACTGTCTTCTAGTTCCTCAGAAATATCTTTCCCAGACAGCAGTTTGTTGTCTAGCTTTGCAAGATTTCAGCCTATGAATCCACACTGATATTCGGGCAGACTCAAGGAAACTCCAATACAAGTTTTAGAGCTCTTTCTCTGAATAGTTCCTGCTTTTCTAGGACTCTGCTCTGTAAAGGCTAGCCATTTTGTCCTCCTTGAACTCCAAGCTCTGTCTTTTCAGCTAAGACCTCTGGGCTCTATTTGGGTTTCCAGGCAGAAAGCTTGAGTGATTATAGGGCTCCCTCATTTGTTTCCTTCTCTCAGGGATCACTGTCCAACATTGCTTGTCGTCTAATGTTTGAAGATAACTGTTTCATATATTTCGTCCAGTTTCCTAATTATTATTGGTGACAGGCAAATCCCATAACAGTTATCTCTTCCATGAGCAAAGTTGAGTATCTCTTTAAAATTCTTGTTTTTGTCTTTTGTTCATTGCTTTGGCCTTATAAGCTACCTCAAATCCTTTTGTGAAGTAGCTGGGATGTAAATAAGATTAGGACTTTACACATTTAATTAGGCTAAATCTGAATTCCTGTGGTAGAATTTGAAGCAAACAGAATCCCTTCAAATGTTGGGGTAAGGAAAGCTTCCTTGATTTAAGTTTTATCTTACATGAAATATTCCACCTTATATCTGAGGTATCAACAATTCTGGTATGTGGCCACTGAACTTACTACTTCAAGTTTTCATTTAACACATGCGAATTCTACAACTGTTAAGAACACCGCAATGATTTGAATGATTTGATTTTTTTTGGTTGGGGGAGGGTTGTTTTCAGCTTTCCTCTAAGCCATAGACAATAGAACAACAGATTAGGCAGAAAGATTACTTTTAAGGAGGAAGTTATATTCATGCTTATTTTAATGCAATAGCAAGTTATGGAAAACAAACAGCAATTGAAGGCATACAGCTTTTTATTTAGCTCACTTAAAACATCACAGCCTTTCTTCTGTAAGCAAAGCGCAGAAAAGATGAGTCATTAAAGTGACTGATTATAAATGGCAATCATCAGGGCAGATGTAAGTCATTTTGGTTTAATCAGGCCATTAATTATTAGGGTTTATCAATTAGTTTTATTGAAGGCAAGGGAGCTTAAATGAATAGTAGGGCATTGATTTTAACTGAGACATTTTTTCAGAGAAAATACAAATGAGGTGTGTAGAAGCCTGGAATTATGGGTCCTTTTCATACCACTAATGAGAAATAAGCTTCTTCTACTGCAAAACCAAATTAATTGTAATCTCCTTTTGCATTCAGTATGAAATATCATGTTTTGGTGTTCCCTAATTTGAGGTTTGGTTTAAATCTCTCTTGGCCAAGATGTCAATATCATGTTGGAGACAATGAGATAAAGGTACAATGCAAAGTGTCCCATTTTTAATATTAGATATTCATTACCTTCGTCCATTTTGGAAAAAAATTCATTCATTCATTTTATGCAGATTGTCTTTTATAGGAGTCAAAATAGATTCCTGTTGGTCAAATTCTCTCAGAGACAGCAGAATGATGGCATGAAAAGTGCTCTCCAGGGCTGGGCACGTTGGCTCACACCTGTAATCCTAACACTCTGGGAGGCCTAGGCAGGAGGATTATCTTGATATCTAATCATATCTTGATATCATATCTTAGATATCTGACTTTCCTACATTAACAAGGTTGTTATGAGAATTAAGACTGTGTGCCTAGCACTGGTGGCACAGAGCTAGAGCTCAATGAATTGCTGAATCAATCAAATGAATGAGAAAATATTTTGTAAACCTGAATGCACTAAATATACTACAAGCTACTGTTTTGTAGAATCTGGAATGACAATGACTTCCACCCTAGAAAGTCAGGATGTGGATCATCTAATATACTGGACCAGACCCAAATGCTAAGGGTGGTTAACTTTCATTTACCAGCTCCACCGAAGGTAGACTTCTTCCAGGATGGCAAGTGCTGTTCAGCTGGGATCACAGAAGAATTAACAATTATCCAATCACAACATGTATCTTCTGTCACACTATTTTCCCACTCCTTCAATGAGATTTAACAGTAAGGTGGGCTTTTTAATGATGATGTACTAAATCTCTGAGTTGCAGTAGTGACAGCCCAAGTAGATAACAGGTGGTTATGATGCAGTTCCATCCAATAATTTGAAGTGCTTAAATTATTAGAAAAATATCAGAGAGAGGGAAGAATGGAAGAGTTTACGAATAGGGTCTTGTGTCATGCTGAGGATAATAGTAGGTGGTTTTCTATAGGAGCCTGTAACTGAATAAAAATCAGCCTCAAATGGTCTTTAAAAATGAAACATAAACTTACTACATAAACTTTGTGATCACTATGTGGTCACTTTCCTACTCTATCTTTAATAAAGTATTAAACATCAGCTAATTACACTGAACATATAAAACTGAACATGGTAAATGGTTATTTCTTCTCAAAATTGATAATGTACTAGATGGTCTAATTAACAATGATTACAAATATTTAAAGAAAGATACTAATCCACTCTTAAGATAAGTACTCACTAGAAATGAAAGCACAGAACCACATAAAGACTTGTGTATGAATAGCAGCATTATTCATAACAGTCCCAAACTGGATACAATTCCAAATGTTCCTCTACTAGTAAACGGATAGACAAAATGCAGTATATCAGTACAATGGAATACTATTAAGCAATAAAAAGGAATGGACTGCCAACACATGCTACAACATGTATGAACCTCAAAAACATACACTAAGTGAAAAAAGTCAGGCATGAAAAACTTCATGTTGCATGATTCTATTTATATAAAATGTCCACAAAAGGCAAATCTACAGAGTCGGAAAATAAATTAGTGGTCCCCTGGGTCTGAGGACAGAAGCAGGGATTGACTGCAAATGGGCGAGAGGATGATTTTTGGGGGTGACATAATGTTCTAAAACTGGATTATGGTGATGGCTTCACAACTAAACTTACTAAAAATCATTGAATTGTATACTTAAAATGGGAGAATTTTATGGTATGTAAGTCACATAGTAATAAAGCTATTTAAAAATATCAGCCTCAAAACAACTTGATTTATCATTAACATTACTAATTAATTACTAACAAGTACATTTTTTATGTAGTCCATAGTTTTGCAGGTGCTTTGTGGTCACTGTCGTCACTCTCCTACTCAAAGTATGAAACACCAGTTAATTACACATACCATATATCAGTGGTAAAATGGTTATTTCCTCTCAAAATGAATGTGCACTAGAAGGCCTGATAAACTGTGATCACAAATATTTAAAGAAAGATACTAATTTTAAAATGTCACTTTTGTGTATTTAAGATTATTTCCCAAAGTGACTAAGTCTATGGCCACAAAATGCAAAAACAATTGGTTCTTGAACATGAAAAATTTGGTCAACCAACCATACTTGCCTCAATAACCTCCAGTAACTGCTCTGACTGATTTTCAGGCTGGACTGACTGATTTTTTTTTTCCACTGAATTGACCGAATTGACTGTGGAAATTGGTATCATGTTGAGACAACCCATGTTGCCACCCATAACTGCCTCACACAGGAAACTGTATCTTTCCACACGCTGCATCAATTAGCCATTAAACAATCCACAAAAACAGCACAGAGCCAAAGCCCGGTAATAAAGGCCAGGGCCATCAAGAGCATGTGTTTTCTGCAGGTCTTCACAAAAGGCTCCTCCACCCACTGCCCAGCCTCTGCCCCAACACAATCAGGGGTCAGAGCGGGAGGTCACCCTCAGTCAGGCTCTGGCTGGGTGCCGAGGGGGCTGTTCAAATCAGATAAATAAAAGCTCTCTCACAAAACTACAGTTGGAGTTACTCAGTGTGTTTTGTATCGGGACCCATATGATAATTTCCTGGTAAAATTAGTTGTAAAGAAAATTGTGACCTTGCATGTGCTATATGCTTTCTCTTGTCAGCAACGGAAAACCATACAAACTGAGGACTCCCTTTTTGCTGTGATCTGTTCACATCAGGTGCTGTCGATATCTCAGATTTCTGCTTCCTTTTGGTGTCTGTTTTATTCTTAAAATATTTAATTTGCTCTATGCTTTCACATGTAAGCCTCACTGAATGTTCTTAGAAATAGGCATGGTACAATTCTTAAAGAAACATGAGTTCAGTTTCAAAATGTGGCACATGGCTACTATGGGACAATAATGAAGTAGTAATAAACTTATCTTCAACTTTTTCGCTCTATACAGCAATTGTACCGCTTAACACCAGGAAGCCACTCTCAGTTTACCAGAAGCCAGAGGGTGCATTAGCTCCACGCCTGGTAACCTCTCCTACCACTGTGACAGGGTGCTTCAGCAAAGCTCTTTCATTATGTCTAATTGTTTTATGAAAAGAACAAAACAATATATCTATCTAGTTATTTCTTGGGGACTGCATTCTAATGAATGAGAACAGCAGGTACAATTAAATATAGACTAAGCTGACATTTCTGCATTTCAAATTCATCTGTGCACAACAGGAACACACTTAAGAGAAAACCACAATGTGATATAAAAGTTATTCTAATCACCTATCACATAATAAAGGGTAGGTCATCCAAATATTCTTGCAAAAGCATTAAATAAAATTAAACAGCATAATTAGCCATCCTCAATGTCAGTTATTGCCTAGAGCCTCATGATTCCATTCAGAATGGGGGCAACAAACATGGCTTTACTCCTTCACATATGATCAAGGCAGGAGACACAGGGAATTTTGTTTTGTTTTCTTTTCTTTTTCTTTCTTTTTTTTGCAACAACCCATTCCAAACGAACATAGGGCATTTATTAATACAAGGCTAATACCTAGGGCAAAAAGGCCTGGGTTTCTCAATTCTCCTTTCCCTAATCCTTTCATAGTAAGTAAAAGAGATTTCCTTCCAAAGTGGTGAATCCTACATTCCTACCTGCCATGTGTACAAATTCTGGTCAGAGTATGGGAAACACCAGGTGTGGAGGAATGAGTTCCTCAACAACCTACTACTCCCAGTCTCAGACACCACTGATTGTTAAAACTCCTACTGACTATAAAAGCTTTTTAGCAAAAAAAACAAAGGAACACCACATTAAATGCATAAATAAATTGTAAGACGATAGACTTGACTTGGAGCATCCTGTCCAGAAGACTAATTCTAGTGAATTGTTTTAAAGAAATAACAAAAATTACAGTAGATAACACTTATTTGGCACTTGCTATATGCCCAGGAACTGGGCTAAGTACATTATTACCACATGCATCATAACATTTAATTCTCATTATAACCCTTGAGACAGGTTACAACCCCATTTTACAGATGAGGAAATTGAGGTTCAAATTAACAAATTACTTGTTCAAGGCTACACAGCTAGAGGCTTTGATTATACATTTTTTTTTTTTTTTTTTGAGACACAGTCTTGCTCTGTTGCCCGGGCTAGAGTGCCATGGCATCAGCCTAGCTCATAGCAACCTCCAACTCCTGGGCTCAAGCAATCCTCCTGCCTCAGCCTCCCAAGCAGCTTGGACTACAGGCACATGCCACCATGCCCAGCTGATTTTTTCTATATATTTTTAGTTGTCTGGCTAATTTATATTTTTAGTAGAGATGGGGTCTTGCTCTTGCTCAGGCTGGTCTCGAACTCCTGACCTCGAGCGATCCACCCGCCTCGGCCTCCCAGAGTGCTAGGATTACAGGCATGAGCCACTGCGCCTGGCCTGATTGTACATTTTAAGCCTTAACAAACTGCATTATATTTATGAGCTAAATCTCATCTGAACTAATGGGCTAGATTATTATCCCAGCTTTGGCAGCAAATAGTTAGGCGAGCTTGGGAAATTCACAAAGAAACTGGTTCAGATGTTTTATTTTAGGTTCTTTCCACTTCTCACAGGTTAGTTTTCTCTCTAAGAAAAGGAGATACATAGGAGGGAAGTTTAAGGAAGGTTCTAACTATTCCCTCTCACTTAAACCTCTTGCTTTTTTTCTTGAGAAGCAATTGTTTTAAATATAATAATAACTATTATGTGCCAGACACAGTGCTATGACCTCAAAGAAGTTAAGAAACTGACCCAAGGTCACATAGATAAGATGAATTAAGAGACAGAACCAGAATTTAAACCAAGGTCTGACCCTAAAGCTAGAGCTCTTCCATTAGGGCATAAACCACTTAATGCCTTTCCACATCTAAAAACAGGAACACAATGATACCTTCCTTACAAGGACATCATGAAAATTAAATAAAATTATACATACAAAAGTTCTAACACAGTAACATATACAAGGCACTCAATAAACAACATTAACAATTATTACTGTTATTATTATGATGATTACACCCCATCCAGAAGGAACTTAATTTTCTAACAGTAAAAGACTGGATTTGATTTCCATTGTGCTGATCACCTTCAACCATGCCTTTGGAGAAAGGGACAGACATGGAGAATTCTTCTAACTGGTAAAGCTATCTGTCTATTCTGCTTGGCAGAATGTTCTATCTGAGGATAAATCTCTCACCTTAATACTAGAAAAGGTAACAGAGGATGACTTCTAATTAAGTCACATTACAAAAAGCTCCTTATCTCCAGGAAATTATAATTCAATTTATTCATACAACAAATATACACTGGCATACAATCAAATACAGTTAGCAGAACTCTTCATGTCTGTTCCTTTCTCCAAAGGCATGGTTGAAGGTGATCAGCACAATGGAAATCAAATCCAGTCTTTTGCTTTTAGAAGACTAAGTTTCTATTGGATTGGGTACAATCATAATAAGTTAACTGTGGCCTCCATCCTCTATCAATAGAAATGACCCTACCATCCATCATAGACATGTTCTCCCTCTACCTCTGATGAGTTCTTAAACTTCAGGTTTGCCCAAGAGACAAAGCTATGACTAGAGTTATCTGTGGAGCTTGGTGAATCAGACATTCATCTGCACACTGAGTGCATCTTGCTGGATGGTTGGACAGAAGTTTACCATAATGGATACCATAAAGACCTGTGAGTCAAAATATACAATGATCACACACTCTACTTTAAATCTCAATCCCCAGGAAGGCAGGAGGATTTTACGGGGAGAGGAATGGGGGACTAACTATCCTCTCCCATTTGCATTTCTTCCCTGTTATGACACATGACCTCTTTTCTTCTCTCTCCTCTAAGGCTTCCCTTGATACTCATTTTCAGAATGGGAGAGGCTAATTTCCCTTGAGTTACTCACCCTTTTACAGATGTCCTAAAAGGGACAACTCTGCCTATGATCAAATCCTATCACAGATGCATGCAGGAGAGAAAAACTAAGTCCAGAATAACCCTCTCTGATTAAGTAGCCCACCGGAATACAGGCAACTATAGAAAAACCACATAATTTTTTTTTCTACAATAAGCTTTTAATCTTGAGATAACTAACAGATTTACATGCAGTTGTAAGAAATTATAATATAGAGACATGCTATGTATCCTACCCTCCACCCAGTTTCCCCCAATGGTAACATCCTATAAAACTATAGTACAATATCACAACCAAGGTATTGACACCAATAGTCAAGACACAGAACATTTCCATCCCCACAAGAACTCCTCATCTGGCTCCCTTGTAGCCATATTCACTTCCCTTCTGTCCATCATCCCCTCATTAGCCCCTGGCAACCACTAATTTGCTCTTCACTTCTATAATTTTGTCATCTCAAGAATGTATATAAATGGAATCTTATAGTATGTAACCTTTGTAACTGGCTCTTTTCACCCAGCATAATCATCTGGAGATTCATCCAGACTGTGTGTATCAATAGTTTGTTCCTTTCTGTTGCTGAGTAATCCATTCGCCTTTTGAAGGACATCTGGGTTGTTTCCAGTTTTTGGCTATTATGAATAGAGCTGCTATAAACATTTGTGTACAGGCTTTTGTGTGAACATTAAGTCTTCATTTCTCTGGCATAAATGCCCAGGAGTGCAAATTCTGGGTCATATGTAATTGCGTGTTTAGATTTTTTAAAAAATGTCAACAGTGGGGTTGCATCATTTTACATTCCTACAGCAATGTATTAGTGATCTTATTTCTCTGCATCCTCACCAGCATTTGGTGTTGTTACTGTTTTATTGTAGCCATTGTGATAGGTGTGTAGCAATATCTCATGGTGGTTTTAATTTGCATTTTCCTAAAGGCTAATGATGTTGAACATCGTTTTCATGTGCTTATTTGCCATCTGTATATCTTCTTCAGTGGAATGTCTCTTCATGTCTTTTGCCCATTTTCTAATTGGATTGTTTGTTTTTTTTTTACTGTTCAGTTTTCAGAGTTCTTTATACATTCTAGGAACATATTCCCACATACTTTAAAAGTACACTTTTAAGTAATGACATGTAGCATTTCTTGTCTTTTGAAAATCATTACCATACTACAAATACAGAAATCCCCAGTGATTACCCTAGGCAAAGAGAATGAATGACCAACATGGGGAAGGAGGCTTAATTTCTAGAGATGTTCATTTGTGTGGATAGTCGAAGCTGGAGAAAAACCAACAAACCAGAGTCATTAAACTAGTTTGTTTATCTCAGTTAATGGGCTAAGTCTTTATTTTTTTCAAAAACACAAATGTTCATGAGTTATGATCTACTACAGCAATGGCATGTGATTAATATTTACATTTAAAGGACAAATATTTAAACTTTTAAACAGGAAACGAGGTATAACTGTGCTCTCACCACTAGCACTGCCATAGCATACATGCCTCCTTCCAGACTCATCTAACCAAGCAGCCCCAGAGGTCAGGGAAGGATCTTCCCACACCTCTGCTCTGTCGTCGTTACAGGTCACAACATAAAACCAACTGGGATGACTCCTTGTAAACTGACTTGGATCACTCAAAATCTAACCAGTTCATTTAAAAAAAAAAAACAGTCTCCCAGAAAGAAAAGACTTAGATTATTTCGAAATTCACTGTAACCTACAGCTAACCACCGACTGTGTAGATCTCTGCAAAAGAGACTGTTAATAAAAGCTTTGTGCAGATTATGTTTCTTCATAAAATTATGAAAAATGTATCATGTTAGTTTTCTATAGATAGCAATGCTTTCTAACAATCTTTTCATTTAAACATCACTTTATCCAGCAAATGATTACTCCCCAATTTATTTTTGCCACAAATCCCAACTTTTACACACACTAAGGTATTCTTTTAACACTATCACTTTGACATCAAAATTTCTTTCCTAAGGAATTCGAAGGTTTTACTTTTACCATATCATTTATCTTGTCTCATTGAATAAATATAATAAAGTAATTTTGCAATATAATACAATTATGACATTTTAAAAATCTTAAAATGTATACTGATTTCCTTTAAAAGGTAATAGCAAATACATATAACGTTTACCTGCCTGCACTCTTTTAAACTATCACCCTCCAATTTTCTTCCAAATTCCTTCCTTAAAAAGGATGCCCTTACATGGGACCACCTTGTGCATTTTGTGGCAACTTCCTGTGGATCTACAATTATTTCAAAATAAAAAGATATTTTTTAAAAGGATGCTTTTCCTTTCCATCCAAGTTGTGACTCTACATGTCTTTTTTATAATTCTTTATTAATGATAATACTTTATTGTCAGTATACTTTATATTTTAAAAACCCTTTCCCTTAAAGATGTTTTTTGATTGATTACATCAGTCTAGTTTAGAAAACAAGCATTTTTTTTGAGCTAAGACATGTTGCTTTAATCCTCAATTATTTGTTTATGCTTCAATTTCTCATCTTCAATTCTAAAACATTTCATATTTCCTAGAATTCCCCACTTTGAAGGAATGCCTTAAAACAGTTTATACACATTAAGCACCTAGAACAGTGGAGTAAGTGCTTAATAAATATTTTTTATTACCATTATTATTTTTTTCATAGCAAAATATACTCTTGGGAATTCTCATTTTCTTTCTCCATGTGTCTCTCTGATTTGCTTTGTTCCCCTATCTTGTCAACATATCACACTTCCTTCAGTCACAAAATCACAGAATGCAGAACCCTACCTCTTGAAGGAACCTGAGTGATCATCTAGCCACCCTTTCACAGTATATATGAGGAAACCGAAGCACAGAGAGGAGGGACCTGCTTTTCCAGGGTCACCCAGCAAGGCAGTCAGTCAGCAGGACTGAATTGGGAACACCAAATACAACCTATTCCTTCTTAAAAACTGAACTTTTAAAATGGTCCAACAGGCTAAGTCAGTGATACACATTTGCAGTTCTTAGTAACATCTCTGAGGGAAAAAATGGCTTAGCTAAGGAAGAAAACTTTGTCCAATTTGTAGATGCTCCAGATTGCTGTGCCAATGATAACAGCAACTTCCAAGTTCCTCTCTCCCCTGCCCTGCATCCTTATGCCTGTCCCCTGCCCCCTTCTCTGTCTGGCATTGTAGATGTCCTTTAAAATCATGAGAGGTTTTTTGGTTGGTTGGTTGGTTTTTAAGCAGCTGAGTTACTAGACCAAATCTAGGTAGGATTTGTCAGGAGCCATAAAGATACGGTGATAATGACAGAATCACCAAGACCCTCTGAAAGAATGGTTTGTCTTTTGGTCAGGGGAAACTTCTTTCTAGAGTGTTGGCTGGGCAGGGTGGCTCATGCTTGTAATCCTGGTACTTCGGGAGGCTGAAATGGGAGGACTGCTTGAGGCCAGGAGTTTGAGACCAGCCTGGGCAACATAGTGAGACCCCCATCTCTACAAAAATAAATTTAAAAAAAAATTAGCCAGGCATGGTGCCATACACTTATAGTCCCAGCTACCCAGAAGGCTGAGGCAGGAGGATCATGTGAGCCTAGAAGTTCAAGACTTCAGTGAGCTGTGATCGCACCACTGCATTCCAGCCTGGGTGACAGAGGGAGACTCTGTCAATGAATGAATGAATGAATAAATAAATAAATAAACAAATAAATAAAACAGAGTGTCTACTGCACTGCTAAGATGTAAGAGAAGGCCTTCTCTCTCTCTGCCTCTTTTTTTTTTTCTTTTTTTTTAAGTCGGGTTTACTGAGGCATAATTTGTGCCGTAAAATTCACTCACCCTTTTCAGGTATACAGGTCTTAGTGTTTTAACAAATGTGTATAGTTATGAAACCACCACCAAAATCAAGATACAGAACATTTCCAACACCCCAAAAACTTCCCTCATGCCTTTATAGTCAACACTTCTTCACCCTCTGTCAACTGCTCATGTATTTTCTATCCTATAGTTTTGCCTTTTCCAGAATGTCATGAGTAGAATCACACAGTATGTAGCCCTTTGAGTCTGCTTCTTTCACTTAGCACAAAGTATCTGATATTCGTCCATGCTGCTGCATGTATCAGTAGTCATGTTCCTTTTTATTGCTGAGTAATATTCCATTGTGTGGATATATTACAGTTTGTTTATCCATTCACCAGCTGAAAGACCTGTGGATTATTTCCAGTTTGGGGCTATTATGAAGAAAGCCACTACATTCTGACACTACCCTGAGCTTAAAAAAGAAAAAAAATGAATAAAGCCACTATAAACAGTTGCTTACAAGTTTCTGTGTGGACATATGTTTTTGTTTCTCTAGGGTAAATATCTAGAAGTGGGATGGCTGCATCATGTTGCTGGAAACTGCCAAACTATTTTTCAAAGGCGCTGTACCATTTTATATTCCCAGCAGCAATGTACAAGAGTTCCAGTTGCTCTGTATTCTTGCCTGCACTTGATATTATCAGGATTTTCCCCTCAGTTTTAGTGAAGTTCTTTTTAACATATTGAACTATTGACAATTTAAGCAACCTCGACTCCTTTCTTTCTCTTCAAACCTGCAAGCAATCCATCAGGAAATTCTATTAACTTTACATTTAAAATACATCCACAATTGTATCACCACTCCCCATCTTCATAGGTGTCTCCCTGATCTGGGCATCCATAAGCCACCTGGATTGCTGAGACATTTTCCCTAACAGTTGATTCTACCCTTGTCCCCATACATTTGGACAGACATACTGGCCTCTTTGCTATTCCATGAACACTCACTCCAGAAACATCCCCAACCTGTGGCTTCTGCTCTGCTCCCCCACGTATCTACTTGTCTAGGTCTTCTCTCCGTTGAAGCCTTCACTACAAACTCATCTTCTCTATGAGGTCTACTTGATTAATACTGCAACCGACCCTTTGCTACTCCTAAGCTTGATCTACTTTTCCTTTTCTCCATATTACTAACTAACCACCCTCTAACACACTCTTTACTTACTCATTTATTGTGTTTATTGTTTGTGGATCATTTCCCAACCCACCTCACCATTGCTAGAATATAAATTCCGTGAGTGTAGAAATCTTGTGTTTTATATATTAATGTATTCCAAGTACTTAGAACAGTGCCAGGAACACAGTGGGTATAAAAGAATTAGCTGCTGAGTGAACAAACTAACACTGGCTTTGGCATGTAAGGTTGCACCAATTGGAAGGTCTGTGTGAGGCCAGATTTAGAAAAGAGTAAAGCCAGGGCTAGAAAATAAAATTTGTAACATGTATGCTGGAGCTACAAATTTTTCTCTAAACATAAATTTATGTGGGCAGCATTTGTCTCTAGAATTCCTGCAAAAATACATCTTTATTTTTATTCATTTGTTTATTTTTGAGATAGTCTCGCTCAGTCACCCTGGCTAGAGTGCAGCGGTGTCATGATAACTCACTGCAGCCTCACACTCCCGGGCTCAAGCAATCCTCCTGCCTCAGCCTCCTGAGTAGCTGGGATTATAGGTGCATGCCACCATGCCCAGCTAATTAAAAAAAAAAGTTTTTTTTTTTAAAAAGCTCTTCTATTGGAGAAAGTGTTAATAAATGAAACTAACCAGGTTCCTATATACAAAAAATGTCCAGGGGCACCAACTATCTAGATTTTTTCTTTCTATAAACTTCTGCCTCTGTATAGGATTGCCCCACACTGATTGCCAATTTTATTTTCTTAATCTAAGTTCCATTCTCATTACCCTTCCATGTCTATTTTTTATCCTCAGGGAAAGAGAGAGCAGTTACTACCAGGGCATTCTCACATCTTCCAAAGAAATGGCATAGGTGTTAATCTTGTATTTATGTTTGATGTGGGTAATGATGGCTATGACTGGAGCTGTAGGTTTATTAATATGCAGGGCTCTCACCTCATTAGTGGCGATGTATGTTTTGAAGTTAAGCTGCAATGTTTGCTATAATGTTCGATCTGGCCTTAACAGATTTTCTCACTGTTCATTTTCTTTGTTTTTACCCACAGTCAGCACATGCTATGCTTCTAGCACCTCGCATATGCCTTTTAATAAAGACAATTTTTCCACGGTAGTTAATCTTGGTGGGAGTTTCAAACATCTTTAATAATTATGTCTTCATGTACATTTCATCATATTTTGTCTATCTTAAAGATTTTTATAATTTTGACTCAGTAATATAAAGTACAATAAACTCTCTTTCTGGCTTGATTTGGGAGTGGGGTATTCTTATCAACTGGATAAAGTGATTAATTCATAGTTATAATAAAAACATACCTGCATTATTAGCACTTGATAGTAATGGATAAAGTACTTTCACATATATCATCTCAACCAACTCTTAAAAAGAGCAAAATAAACAACAGGAACACCTGACTGAATACAGCATTTGATAATCCATTATGAATAGCAACCGTTGTACTTCAATTTCCAAAACAATTTCCATTTGACATAATACACTACCAAATAAACTAACTTTGACCAGGCTAACAAGCCTCATGGGATGGGTAGTTTGTCACTGCTTACTGCTCAGATTTCATTCTGTTATACAGTCTTCACTGGATACACACTAAGGGAAAGACTCTAGATTTTCCACAGTTTGTTTAGAAGTCATTAGCTATGTTTAATAAATTCTAAAATATACTACACACATATATATTATACATTTCCGATAGCTAAAAATCCAGCACCACTGTATTCCAAAAAAGCCACTTAAATGGGAGAAATAGTTTGTTCTCTTTTCTCATTAGGGAACTGAACACATCTTCATTTCTTAATCTTGGAATTTCTGCTCATAAGTAAAAAGCAATTTCTTTTTTTTCTTCCCTGTTTTTTAAGGGCAGCATTAGAAAATGATGACTAGAGGAGCACACAGACTTAGCCCAAGACAAAGGAGGAAAAGGTGTAAATCACTCATTAGTATTTCTCTTTCACCATCTTCTTTTCACTGTCTTCTCCCAGTACCTACACCCAGCTCCCCTCCACCCTCTAGAAAGACCTGTCTTTGATTTGACAATGTGACACATATTCAGCTAAATTCCCATCATCATTCATTTAGAGAAAGCAAAAATGAGTACATGTGCTTTTAAGAAGGTACAGCAATAAGCATATATAGCAAAAGAGCATAAACAAGTATATTACCTATTTAATTGCCTTAGCTGAACTTAAAAGCTCTGATCTTTAATTGCCTGATTGAACTGATCTAAAAAGCTACAATTTTTTAATCAAGGAGAAAATTAAATAGCTTTTTGGTAAATAAAAAGGCATCTTTAATCTTATTTTTATGGAATCCAAGTTATTAAATATGGACAAAACCTCTAAAATATTAAGTTAACAACTACTCAATCCAGGATAAATTTCCCATTACAATGCGTTACAAAAGTCTTCAGGGACACCTGGCTTCTTCCACTCTTCAATAAAAACACATGCTTTTAAATCCAGACGGTGGAAGTTTCCATGAGTAGCTAGGAAACTCAAAAGCTAAATATATAAATATATTTAATAAGGTTTATTACCACAGCATATTAATGTCTATAGTTGAG
>RJWJ010011625.1:0-43884 GCA_004363605.1 Indri indri | reverse complement strand
AAAAAAAAAAAAAAAAAAAAAAAAAGAATACCTTCCCCTATCACCTCAAACATCTCTTTCTTTTCTTAACTCATACTTTAGGAAGCAGTTTCACATTTACGTAGATATCGTGGTGGTCCCTACCTTGAACCAAAGTCAGGCGCATCACCAAAGTTCCTGTGTATTTGGGCCTGTCTGTTGAACTGGTAGAACTGGCCTGCCAGAAGACAATTCCTAAGAGAGACTAGATAGCATTTTTGGGGAGAATACTGCTTCACAGGGAAGATGAAGTTAGATAAAGCTGACCTAGAAACAAAGCTTTAATGAGTTTTGGGAATGATACTTCTGCAGATATCATGATGCTCATCACTCGATTTGTCTACCAGCCATTCTCTCTTAAAACACCATGTGAATCTTATAGAGAGATAGGCAGGAGGTAAGTACAGAGACAAAAAAGAGCTCCTTTCTAAAGTCCTGGAAGTCTTTGGAGCAATATTGCTTTAGTAATGGTGTGAAAAAATATAACACTGAATCAGGAAATGAGGCATTCTCAGCCACCTAGCCACTTTTCTTGCAACACAGAGTAACTTCTACATATTATGAATTTCAGAGAACCCAAAGTAACTTTTAGCTCTTTGGGTACTCTGGTTCATTGGCAGGAAAGCAACTGAAGATAGTGATAGCCATATGAAATGGGCACAATGTTTGGCAAAGGCAGCAGTATCCAGCAAGTTATAGTAGGAAATCAGTGTTCTGTCAGCCAGATGCAGCTGCTAAACACATTTAGACACCACCGAAGACCTCAGAAGCTGAGTTTCAGACATCATGGCTGTAGGGGATATCTAGAGCAGGAGAAGAGGAAAATGTCAGGCACCACGTACTGGCTGACAGTGCTTGTTAAAAGAGCACATGTGAAATAACCCGCAAAGATCCCTGAACATTTGTGAAGGGCTTTGCAGGACATTAGTGATACTGCATCTTAGTAGGTAGGGCCAGGAGATAGCACAAACTGAATTCTTTAGTTTCTTGGAGTAAAAGGAAGGCTTTTTCCTGATTTTTGTTTTTCATTTCATTGTTAAAGAAGTCTTGAAATGAACGATGATATTTGACATTTTTTAAGAGAGAGACAAGGTATGTTTTAAAAATAAGGTATATATTTATTGTTATTTATAAGATTAAAGGAATGACAGCTGGGCCTCATTAAGCGTTGGTCTGATGTCTACTGCCTACTATATGAGAATACGTGTGGGAGGCAATATATGAAACCCTTTTACACAATGCCTGGAACTTAAATAGATGTCCAGTGAATATCAGTGTGCATACACTTCTAATCTTCCCATTTCAACCAGGAAGATGTTTATAATTCAGAGAAGAATAGGGATAGAACACCTGATAGGCTTGGAAAAGAACAGCACTTCAAGCCTGAGTACACATCAGTTCACCTGAGGAGATTTTTAAATTCATAAATGCCTGGGAGGATCCCAGACTTCTGAATCAGGGTCTCTGGCTGGAGGACCCAGATACTTTTTAAACATTTCTCAGACGATTCATGAGCAAGCTTTCAAATCACTGATGTGGAAGATGGAGAAAGTACTGGTTTTCTCCTTTATGAAAACAAAAGCCAAAGGGCTATCTTTTCTCTTTTGAGAGATGTACCATGATAAAATAGAAAAAGTACTGTGCTGGGATCTAGTCCTGGACTTAGCTCTGCTAATGGGGAAGGTCACTTAATATCTTTAATATCAGTTTCCCAGCTGCCTAATGGAGACTCTGATACTTTCAGTACAGAGCTGTTCTGAGTATTAAAAGAAATGATGCATCCATATGATGCATCCATTGGAGCTGATCTGTAGTAGGTAGACAATAACTGCTACTTCTTCTTACTCTTCCTTTTCCCCCTTCTCTAGGTAAACATGATTCTTCCCAAGTGCTTCGGTATCCCAGGTTTACCCTGAACTTTAGCTTTCCTCCTGCATATATTTGTTGATATCTGCTATGTGCCTTTCTCACTAGGTACTCAAGATAAAGCTTTTATGGTTCACAGTCTAATGGGAGAGACAGACAACAAACCAATTATGTTGATATTTGTATAATTAAAATTTTGTTAAGTGTCACAAATGTAAGTGACATGTCATGAGGGTCTCTAACAAAATTTTCTAATCCATTTAATATAGTATTTTAGCTTTCTGCTTTAGCTATACTTTTTCATATTGATATATTGAAATAATCTTTTCTCCAATCTTAATTCAGAAAAGCTTACTGTAAGGAATAGAAATCTCTTATCCACAAGTATAAAGGAACAGATGCGTCCTGTATTTTGCCTGTGGGTTACATTGTATATATGTATGTTACTTACTGTTATGGGTAAATATGTATACCCTTAACACCAAGCTTTTTGAAAGCCCTTTTTCATGTATTTTAATAAAAAATCTAGAGCTTAAATTATATTTAAGCTGTGGGATTAAAGACAAAAAACTCATTCTCATTATGGTTGAACTTGGCAAAAATGACAATGAAGAAGCATCCAAAGTCAGCTCTATTTGGCAACACTAAAAAGAGAACTCTCTCCTACTGTGTTTTTAAAACCAACTTTCAATTAAATTTCATTTGGGATTAGAGTCTGTCCTAGTTGTATACTTCAGAAAATTAAGATTTATAACAGAAGAATCTTAGTGTTTTAACAGCATTAGGCATTTTTCCCATTTTATAAAATTCAGTGTTCCTTTTCAAGTGGCATGAGAGTTGCCTCTCAAAATCTTTGGGTGTTGGCAATCAGGTTTGATTAAGTGGAAAAATATTTATTCAGTTAAAAATTATGTGACTCTCTTTGGCTTTTCACTTTTTATGAGTAACTTAGGCCTTAAGGCATTTGTGTCTGTAAGACATCTAGAAGCAATCTCTTAATGGAATGGTGTAGGTAGCCATGTTGATAGATTATTTTTAGATTACCAGCAAAAAATATCAAATGAATAAAGAATAGCTTATAGAAATACTTTTTAAACTTGTCAACCTTTAGGTATCTGTCTATGTATGTGTATATATAGAAAACAGAAGGTCATTTCTGTCAGTTTACATTATATACCACATAAAATAAATATCAGAGTGAACCTCTGAGACAGCATTATAAAAACTAACACATTCAAACCATTTAAATTTTTAAGGCATTGCTAAAACACTAAACCTTTTAGATATGTTTTCAGCTAAATATTATTATCCCCATTTTATACCCAGTGTTATGGACATCCAAGGGCAATGTCGATTTTGTTAATAAATGGTGTTATCAAATAAGTGCATGTTAAAAAATAAAAAAGTGGTGCATTTATTCTTTCCTTATTATGTAAAGTGTGTTTGCAATAAAAAGGAGCTCTGTACATAGGGCAATAGATTTATACACAATGAATTCATAATGATTTCCCAGATGCTCACATTTAACTAGCAACCATTATAAAAGGAGTAAGGCTTTCAAAGGTTATCTTCCTGATTAACAGCTTTCACTATTCCTAGCTGGGTGACTTTATAGTCTGTCGGGGAAATTAACCATGTCACCTCCAGATCATAGCTATCATAATATAGACAGAATATAATTTCACACAGTTCAATCATATTTTGAAATGAAAACCAGATATTACTTATTTCACTTAATGGTTGATGTATTGTCATAGATATATTGACTTCCCCGAAATCTGAAGGCAAATGAACAGTTTAAGACAGAATATAGTTTTTAATACTGTATAAAAATACAACCATCAACAGAAATGAAACATAGGACCACAAAAGTACACTCAAGGACTTCACGTCCAGTGGTTAATTTTTCTTGTTTTATAATGCCATTGAGTCAAATTTTGTTTTCTAAGGAAAGCATCTCTTTGAAACAAACTAACCCAGTAGTAAAGAGGGAAATACCAACTTTATAAACAGACTAAAAATTACAGGGACTTCTTACAGTCCCAACAATGAAATATTGCTATGAATGCATGTGCCTTCTTAAGCTTGAGTGGCTTATTTTAATCAGACTAAATTCTCACACCATAGTAAACTCATTGTAATTTATGACTGATATCCATGAGAATTATAACTGGTAGAGGCTTGCTCAATCAAAATAAAATTTAACTATATGTTCACATTATAATCTAGAGAACAAAGATTTTAGTTTAGAATCAGCTCTATCTCTTTGTCCTGAATGGAAAATAAAGAATGATTTTTTTCCTCTGTTGTGACATACTTGCCAAGACACACGAATGCTTCCACATGTCTATAAGGGCCCACAGTTAGGCATTCCCTAATCCAGCCATCTTTCCTTCTATATCTTCTGTTGCTCTGTATTAGTTTGCTAAGGCTGCCATAACAAAATAACACAGTCTGGGTGGTTTATTTTTTATTTAATTTTTTTTATTTTTGAGGCAGAGTCTCTCTCTATTGCCCAGGGTAAAGTGCAGTGGCATCATAGCTCACTGCACCTCAAACTCTGGGCTGAAGTGATCCTCCTGTCTCAGCATCCCAAGTAGCTAGGACTACAGGTACATGCCATGACATCCTGCTGATTTTTCTGTTTTTAGTAGAGACAGGGTCTTGCTCTTGTTCAGGCTGGTCTAGAACTCCTGAGCTCAAGCAATCCTCCTGCCTTGGCCTCTGAGAGTGCTAGGATTACAGGCGTGAGCCACGGCACCTGGCCTGGATGACTTAAACCAGTGTTCCTCAACCTTTTTGGCACCAGAGATTGGGTTAATGGAAGAACATTTTCCACAGATGGTGGAGTGCGGGGGAAGGTGTAGCTCAGGCGGTGATGCCGGTGATGGGGAGTGGCTATAAATACAGATGAAGCTTCGCTGGCTCACCTACCACTCACCTCCTGCTGTGAGGCCTGATTCCTAAGTTTCGTGGAAGACAATTTTTCCATGGATGTGGGGCAGCAGAGCTCTGCTGCCTGATCCCTAACAGGTCACAGACCAGTACCAGTTCCTGGCCTGGGGGTTGGAGACTGTCGGCTTAAACAACAGAAATTTACTTCTTCACAATTCTGGGGCTAGATGTCTGAAGTCAAGGTGTTGGTGAGGTTTGGTTTCTTCTGAGGCCTCTGTCCAAGACTTCCAGATGACCACCACCTTGCTGTGTCCTCACGAGGTCTTTTCTCTTTGTGTGTGCATTCCTGGTGTTTTTGTGTGTGTTCAAATTTCCCTTTCTTATAAGGTCACCAGTCAGTTTGGATTAGGGCCCTTCCTAGCAGCCTTGTATTACCTTAATCACATCTTTAAAGGCCCTATCTCCAAATACAGTCATAATCTGAGATATTGGGGGTTAGAGATTCAACACATGAAATTTGAGGGGGACACAATTCAACCTGTGACATCGTCTATGTTTTGCTTCCACTCTGTCTTCCCTCTTTCCTTTTTCTCTTGTTTCCTTGCTTTTTTTTCTTAAACATTTATTAACATCAGTTTGTATGTCAGCTACTAGTCTAGAGGCTGAAGGTACAAGGGTGATTGAATAAAATATAGTCCTTTCCTTTAAAGATTTGGGGGAGAAAGCAAGGAAATATTTAATTATATTACAGAAGGGTAATGTTGTGATCAGAGTGCACATAAGATGCTATGAACGAATAGGGTAAGGCTGTGGGAATTAAGGAAAACTTTTTTGCTACAGAAGCTCCCTTTTATCAAAGTCTTGCATGACCGGTAGCAATCAGCCAGGAAAACAGTACTGAGAGAATGTTCCACAAAGAAGCAGCAACATATATAAGAGCCCACAGATGGGAATGACATGACATAATTGGACCATGCAAATAATTCAGAAGAATTTGAGTGTAGCACTTTTGAGAATTGAGACAGGAGCAGTAAGTAGGAATACTAAATCAGCATTTAGTACTGCTTGGAAAAAATTTACACAAAAATAACTTTATGCTTGAAAAAGTAAGTCATTAAAATCAAGATAGAAATGACAAACTTGGAAAAAAAATATTAGCAACTCATCAGCTAGTTTCCTTTATTATAAAGAGTTCAATGGGAAAAGACCAGTAATCTAGTAGAAAAATAGGTAGCAGAATAGAGTTGAAAGAAAAAGAGATACAGCTATTATAAAAATAATAACAAGTATTGGTGAAGATGTATTGATTGAACCTTATACACTGTTAGTGGGGATATAAAATGGCACAGCCACTGTGGAAAACAGTATGTATGTTCTTCCAAATATTAAAATGGAATTACCATATGATCTTTCAATCCCATTTCAGGGTATGTGTGTATATCCTAAAAAGTTGAAATCAGGAGCTCGAAGAGATAGCTGCACTCATGTTCATGGCAGCATTATTCACAATAGCCAGGATACAGAAACAACCTAAATGTCTATCAGTGGATGAACAGATAAAGAAAGTGTGGTATATACATCAATGGAATATTATCTGGCAGAAGGAAATCCTGCCTTATGCTACTACATGGGTGAAGCTGGTGAAATAAGCCAGATGCAGAATGACATATTACATGATCCCAGTAGGTGTTTGAAATAGTTAAACTCAAAGAAACAGAGAGTAGAATAGTGGTTGCCAGAGATTGGGGACAGGGAGAAATGGAGGTTGCTGTTCAGTGGGTATAAAATTTCAGTTTTGAGGTGCCTCGTTAGCACAGTAGGTAGCACGTCAGTCTCATAAAATTTCAGTTTTGTAAGGTGAATAAGTTCTGAAGATCTGCGGTACCACGTTGTGCCTATGATTAACAATACTGTATTGTACATTTAAAATTTTTTCTCATGCTAAATGTTATTACCATAATAAAATTAATAAATAGAAGGTATTATGGATAGAACATTGCACCTGAAAAAAAAATGCAGGTGGTTCTTAAACATGAAAAAAATGTAGAACTTCACTCAAAATAAATGAAAAATAATCCTACAAGATACTTTTTCACCTTTGGTATTGGCAAATATTTAAACATTTGAGGACAGCATGTTGTAAAGGTAAAGAGAAACAGGCAGCCACCTACATTGCTGATCAGAGTGTCAGTTGTTACAACTTGACAGAGGGAAATTTGGCAATATCCTTCAAAGTGCACATTCTAACAGTTTAATTTCTAGGAAATATTCATAAATGCATGGATGGTATTTATACAAGTTTTCATTACAGCACTAATTGTAATGATAAAAGTTTAATATCTAATAATAAATAAGTTGCATTAAGTATTTCCAGGGAGGTGTAATGATATCTGCAACTTATTCTGAAATAAATAAAAACGTATGATGGATCGATAGAAGGGTGAAGGGATAAATATGTACTACATCATGTGTATAATAAAATATTTATAGAAACTAGCTATTTGGTATATAGTGTTTTAGTGTAAAATTCTTTCAACTTTTGTATACATTTGAAAACTTTTATAATGAAATGTTGGGGGAAAATATTGCTAATAAAGTCTAACCTTATGGTGAATGGTTTACTTAAAGATAGTGCATCCATATCATGGAACACTACTGTTGTTTAAAAAAGAATGAGACAGATGTTTATGTACAGATAGAGAAGGTCCTGCAAGATACACTGCAAAGTGAAATAAGAGTGATGTCAGAGACCGTGTAGGTTGTGTACCACCATTTGTATATAATATCTCTAGCAGGATGTACAAAAAATTGGAAAAAAATTAGCCTCTGTAGGGGAACTTAATCTGTAGGATGGAGTGGAAAAGAGATCTATTCTTTTGTATATTTTTGAATTTTGAATCCTGTGTTTACAATCTACTCAAAAGTAAAGTTTAAAAACATAATAGATATTTATTGGGCCAGATACTTTTGATGTCTTACTTTATGTAGTTCTCCTTGCTAGCCTGCAAGGTAGGTATTATTACTATCATTTGTACATGAGAAAAAGAGAAATTCTGGAGAAGCTTAATAATTTGCCCAACAATGTGCAACTAACAAAAGAAAAAGGCTCAGTTGGGACAGAGGTCTATCTAATTCCAAAACTTTTGCACTGCCAGTAGTGACAGGAGTCTTGCATTCCAGGCAGAGGAGACAGCCTGAGCAAAAGGCACGAAAGTGGGAAAGTGAAGTGCTCATTGGGCAACTGTAAGTAGTGCAGATAGCTGGAGCGTATAATGCGTTGTGGAGAGTAATGAGAGAGAATGAAGATGGAAACCTCAGACCAGACTGAAGATAACTTAGATGCCACATTATGAAATGTGTACACTCTCTTACAGACACTTAAGACCCATGGATGATGTTAAATAAAGATTTTTTCCTTATTTCTTGATCATGTATGGTGAAGGATAGGCAGGAATAAAAAATGGCAAGTTTTAGCAACTAGCTTCATGGGGAGCCTCTGTTACTCATATGTGATCTTCTGAGCATCAGCGAGTAATGGATAGGAAATGTTTTATGAACTGCAAAGCATTTTTCATTATAAATTGTCATGTTTGCATTTTATGTGCACCTATGAAGAAGACCCTACTTATATGTAATTGAAACCTGCCCAATAGAACTATCCACAGATAATTTTCTATAGGGAGAATTATGTCCAAAGGACACTTGTTCTTACAAAAAAGGATGCAAACAGACTGCTTCCCACTTTTTCTCTAAATCTCATCCTCCTTTTAAAAAGAAAATAATAAAAATAGTTGACACTATTGAGGGATTACTATGTATCAGAGTTTTCCCAACTTCTTTGTTACAATATTTAGTATGCATGCATTCTATTTAGTAGCAAAATTTCCCTTGCATTTTAGTGCATGGCATATTGTTCACTTGAAGTCATTTAAATATAGTATTATTGATTTACATTCTAGAATTATTTTACATTGTTATTTATAAAAGTAAAAAAATTGGAAACAATATAAATATCCACAATAGTGATTTGGTTAAATAAATGATTCTGTGTTTGTATTATGGGATATTATGCAGATATTAAAAATAGGATTTCAAAAGGGTTTTTAATGACAAATAACAAACAGAAAATAAAATTATATCTACAGTATGGCTATTATTTTATCAAGGACATAGGTGGCCTCCAGGTTGCTAAATCCAACTATCAATCCTCATCCCTCATTGTACTTTACTCACCTGGGTATGTGAGCAAAGATTACCATCACTCTCTCCTTCTTGAAATATTGTCTTCACTTGGCTCCTGGGACATCACTCCCTTTTTTATGCTTCTGACTTCTCTTGGTCTCCTCATTCCCTTTCACTTCTCTGTACCTCTAAATGTTGGGGTGTTCCGAGACTCAATCCAGTTTCTTCTGCCTTCCCAATCTACACCCTCGTCCTCCACTTTCAGGACATTAAGTCCCAAATGTCCATCTTCAGCTTGGTTCTTGCCCCTGAACTCCAGTCTAATCAGGGACTCCACCTGCTTGTCAGATAAGCACCCCAAACTGAACTTGTGTAGGGTCAATTTCTGATTTCTTCCTTTACAAATGTGTTCTTTTGACAGTCTTCCCCATCTCAGAAAATGGCAATTCTCTCTGACTCCACTTGCTCAGAGCAAAAACCATGGCTTCATCCTTGCTTCTTCTCTTTTGCACCCCACACCTTGGTCACCCAGGAAATGAAGGAGCTTCTGCAGTCACCTATGGCCTGTACATCATTGATGGGTGATTCTCCTGAGAAGTCAGGGCTGGAGTGTCTCAGTGTAGCTGCGGAAGGTCAGGAACCCACCAATGACTGGTCTGATGGTGAGGGAGGGAGGTGATGCCCCATTGAATCCGTATTTGGAATAGATTTCTCCCTCACCCTAATCCATGTTCTTTTCTTTCCCCATTTTTTTTATTTCAAAATATTAAGGGTGAACAATTTTTTTTTACATGGATACCTTGTATAATGCTCAAGTTGGGGATTTTATTGTTCCCATCACCAGAATAGTGTTCATTGTACTCAGCAGGTAAGTTTTTACCCCTCACCTCCACCCACCATCCCCTCTTCTTGGTTTCTAGTATCCTTTACATCTCTTTGTGCCTGCGTATGCCCAGCATTTAGCTCCCAGTTATTAGAGAGTACATGTGGTGTTTGTTTTTCCATTCCCGAGATACTTAACTTAGGATAATGGTCTCCAATTCCATTCAAGTTGCTACAAAAGACATTATTTCATTCCTTTAAATAGCTGAGTAGTACCCCATGGGGGGAGTGTGTGTGTGTTTGTGTGTGTATCACATTTTCTACATTTATATTATCAAATATTGTGCAGATATTATATATATGTGGTATATACCACATTTTCTTTCTCCACCCATGAATTGATGGGCACTTAGGTTGATTCCACATCCTTTACAATTGTGAATTGTGCTGCTATAAACATTTGAGTGCAGCTGTCTTTGGAATAAAATGACTTCTTTTCCTTTGGGTAGATACCCACTATTAGGATTGCTGGATCAAATGGTAAGTCTACATTTGTTTCTTTGAGGAATCTCCATACTGTTTCCATAGAGGTTGTATTTATTTGTAGTCCCACGAACAGTGAAGAAGTCTCCCTTTCTCTTTGCATCCATGCCAGCCACTATGCTTTTTGACTTTTTAACAATGGCCATTCTGACAGTAGCAAAGTGGTATCTCATTGTGATTTTAATTTGCATTTCCCTGATGATTAGTGATGCTGAGCAATTTTTCATATATATGTTGGCCATTTGTCTATTGCCATTTTAAAAATTTCTGTTCATGTCTTTTGCCCACTTTTTCATGGGGTTGTTTGTTTTTTTCTTGCTGATTTGTTTGAGTTCTTTGTGGATTCTGGATATTAGTCCTTTATTGGATGTATAGTTTGTGAATATGTTCTCCCATTATGTAGGTTGTCTATTAATGCTGTTGATTATTTCCTTTGCTGTGCAGAAGCTTTTTTAATTTAATTAAGTCTCATTCATTTATTTTTGTTGTTGCCATATTTGCATTTGGGGTCATAGTCATATATTCTTTTCCTAGGCTGATGCATGGAGGAGTTTTTCGTACATTTTCTTCTAGAATTTTTATGGTTTCATGCCTTAAATTTAAGTCTTTTATCTATTTTCAATTAATTTTTATATTAATATGAGAGATAGGAGTCCTGTTTCATTTTTCTGCATGTGCCTGTCCAGTCTTTTTGGCACCACTTATTGAATAGGGCTTCCTTTCCCCAGTGTATGTTCTTGTCATCTTTGTCAAAGATCAGTTGGTTGTAGGTAGATGGCTTTATTTCTGGTTTTTCTATTCTGTTCCATTGGTCTATGTCTCTTTTTCCAGTACCATGCTGTTTTGATTACTATAGCCTTATAGAATACTTTGAAGTCAGATAATATTAAACCTCCTGATTTGTTCTTTTTCTTTACTTAAGATTGCTTTGGCTATTTGGGCTCTTTTTTGGTTCCAAATGAAGTTTAGGATTTCTTTTAGGCTTATTTTTCCTAGATCTGTGAAATATGACATTGGTACTTTGATGGGGATTGCACTGAATCTGTAAATTGCTTTCTTCATTATGGATGTTTGTTCTACCAATTCATAAGCATGTGATTTTTTTCCATTTTGTGTGTGTGTGTGTGTGTGTGTGTCATCTATGATTTCTTTTGTAGTTCTCCTTATACAGATTTTTCACCTCCATGGTTAAGTATATTCCAAGTATTTTATTTTCTTTCCAGCTATTGTAAATGGTATTGAGTGCTTGATTTTACTCTTGGCTTGACTACTATTAGTATATAGAAATGTTACTGATTTTTGTACATTCATTTTGTAACCTGAGACTTTGCTGAATTTATTTATCAACTGTAAGTGTCTTTTGGTGGAGTCTATAGGGTTTTCTGTATGTAAGATCATATTATCAGCAAACAGGGATATTTTGAACTCTTCTTTCCCAATTGGATACCCTTTATTTACATTGAATAGAAGTGGTAACAGTGGATATTCTTGTCTTGTTCCAGTTCTTAGGGAGAATTCTTTTAATTTTTCCCCATTCAGTATGATGTTGGCTATAGGTTTGTCATATATGGCTTTTATAATTTTAAGGTATATTCCTACTATGCCTAGTTTGTTGTAGGTTTTCATATCATGAGAGGGTGCTGGATTTTATCAAATGCTTTTTCTGCATCTATTGAGATGATCATGTGGTCTTTGTTTTTGTTTCTGTTTATGTGGTGAATCATGTTTATTTATTTCCATATGTTAAACCGTCCTCATATCCCTGGGATGAAACCCACTTGATCATGGTGAATTATCTTTTTAATGTGCGGCTGAATTCAGTTTGCTAGTATTTGGTTGAGGATTTTTGCATCTATGCTGGTAAGATATACTGGTCTATAGATTTCTTTTATGTGTGTGTCCTTCCCTGGCTTTGGTATCAAGGTGATATTGGCTTCATAGAATAAGTTAGGGAGGATTCCCTCCGTCTCGGTGTTACAGAATAATTTCCATAGGATAGATACCAGTTCTTTTTTGTAGGACTGGTGTAATTCAGCTGTGACTACATCTGCACTAGGGCTTTTTTCTTGTTGTTTTTGGGAGATTTTTTATTACTGCTTCAATCATACTGCTCATTATTGGTCTGTTCAGGATCTCTTTTTTTTTCTCATTTAGGCTTGGGAGGTTGTATATTTCCAGGAATTTATCCATTTCCTCTATGTTTTCTAGTTTGTATGTGTAGAGGTTTTCACAGTATTCACAGATGATATTTTGTATTTCTACGGAGTCAGCTGTAATTTCTCCATTTTCATTTCTGATTGAGCTTATTTAAGTCCTTTCTGTTGTATTATTGATTAATCTAGCTAGTGGTCTATCAATTTTCTTTATCTTTTCAAAGAACCAACTTTTTGTTTTGTCGATCCTTTGTGTGTTTTTTTGGCTTCCATTTTGTTTAGTTCTGCTCTGAGCTTTGTTGTTTCTTTTCTTCTGCTGGCTTTGGGTTTGGTTTGCTTTTCTTTCTTTCATTCCTTGAGATGTGACATTAGCTTGTTAATTTGTGATCTTTCTGTCTTTTTGATAGGCATTTAAGGCTATGAAGTTTCCTGCTAGAACTGCTCTTACTGTATCCCATAAATTTTGATAGCTTGTTTCTCCTTTGTTTTTCAGTTCAAGGGATCTTGATTTCCATTTTAATTTCATCATCAACCCAAGGATTGTTCCACAACAGGTTGTTTAATTTCCATGACTTTGTGTTGACTTGGGTGTTTCTATTGAAATTGATATCTAGTTTTATTCCACTGTAGTCTGAGAAGGTATATGGCATGATTTCAATTTTTTTTTTTTTTTTTGGAATTTGCAGAGACTTGTTTTGTGGCCTAAGAGATGATCAGTCTTGGAAAATGTCCAATGTGCTGATGAGAAGAATGTATAGTCAGTAGTTGTGGGGTAGAATGTTCCATAAATGAATGTTAGGTCCATTTGTTCTAGAGTCCCATTTAAATCCAGTGCTTCTTTGTTGATTTTCTGCTTCAATTATCTGTAAGTTCTGTCAGTGGGGTGTTGAATTCCCTGGCTATTATGATGCTAGTATTTATTTCTTTGCTTAGATCTAGCAGAATTTGCTTTATGAGTCTAGGAGCTCCTGTGTTAGCTGCATATATATTTAAGATTGTTATGTCTTGTTGTATTGCTCCCTTTACCATTATATAATGACCATCTTTGTAATTTTTTTTTTTTTTTGCTATTGTTGACTTTGGCCAGACTGATGACTGTGTCTCTTGGAGATGTCCTATTCGCTATGAATCTTACCAGTGTTTGATGACCATCTTGTATCTGGATATCTAAATCTCTGGTGATACCAGGGAAGTTTTCTTCAATAATTCCCTCAAATAGGTTTTCCATACTTTTTGCATTTTCTTCTTCTTCTTCCTCAGGGATACCTTTAGTTTTTATATTGGCCTGCTTTGTATAGGCCCATACTTCATTCTTCGTTATGCTTTTTTCTAAATCTTTGACTGAGCGGGTTAAATTTTTTTTTTATTTCAGTATATTATGGGGGTACAGATGTTTAGGTTACGTATGTTGCCCTTGCCCCCGCTACCCAAGTCCGAGTTTCAAGCTTGTCCATCTCTTGGATGGTGAGCATTGCACTCTTTGTGTATGCATATATCCGTCCCCTCCTCCCCCTCCCCCTCCCCCATGCCCGACATCCAGTAGATGTTATTCTTATATGTACACTTATGTGTTGATCAGTTAATACCAATTTGATGGTGAGTGCATATGGTGCTTGTTTTTCCATTCTTGGGATACTTCACTTAGTAGAATGCGTTCCAGCTCTATCCAGTATACAAGAGGTGCTATATCACCATTGTTTCTTAAAGCTGAATAGTACTCCATGGTATACATATACCACATTTTATTAATCTTCTCATGTATTGATGGACACTTGGGTTGTTTCCACATCTTTACAATTGTGAATTGTGCTGCTATAAACATTCGGGTGCAAGTGTCTTTCTTATAGAGTATCATTTGTTCTTTAGGGTAGATGCCCAGTAATGGGATTGCTGGATCGAATGGTACTTCTACTTGTATCTCTTTAAGGTATCTCCATATTGCTTTCCACAGAGGTTGCACTAATTTGCAGTCCCACCAGCAGTGCATGAGTGTTCCTATCTCTGCACATCCACGCCAACATTTATTGTTTTGGGACTTTTTGATAAAGGCCAGTCTCACTGGAGATAAGTGATATCTCATTGTGGTTTTGATTGCATTTCCCTGATGATTAGAGATGTTGAGCATTTTTCCATATGTTTTTTGGCCATTATTCTGTCTTCTTTTGAAAAGTTTCTGTTCATGTCCTTTGCCTAATTTTTGATAGGGTCATTTGATTTTTTCTTGTTGATTTTCCTGAGTTCTAAGTAGATTCTGGTTATCAGCCCTTTATCAGATTTGTAGCATGCAAAAATTCTCTCCCATTCTGTAGGTTGTCTGTTTGCTCTTGTGACAGTTTCTTTGGCTGTGCAGAAGCTTTTTAATTTGATCAGGTCCCATTTATTTATTTTGGTTGTTGCTGTGATTGCCTTTGGGGTCTTCTTCATAAATTCTTTGCCTACGTCAATGTCTAGAAAAGTATTTCCAATATCTTCCTCTAGAATTCTAATAGTTTCACTCCTTAGGTTTAAATCTACTACCCAGCGTGAGTTGATTTTTGTGAGAGGTGAAAGGTGTGGATCCTGGTTCGGTCTTCTACATGTGGCTATCCAGTTTTCCCAGCACCATTTATTGAATAAGGATTCTTTTCCCCAGTGTATGTTTTTGTCTGCTTTGTCAAAGATTAGATGGCTATATGAGGATGGTTTTATGTCTGGGTTCTCAGTTCTGTTCCACTGGTCAATGGCTCTATTTTTGTGCCAGTACCAAGCTGTTTTGATTACTACAGCTTTATAATAAAGTTTGAAGTCTGGTAAGTTGATACCTCCCATTTTGTTTTTATTGCCTAGAATTGTTTTTGCTATGCGGGGTCTTCTCTGGTTCCATATGAAGCATAGAATTAATTTTTCTACATCTGTGAAGAATGATGTTGGTATTTTAATAGGGATTGCATTGAATCTGTAAATCACTTTGGGTAGTATAGACATCTTAACAATGTTGATTCTGCCGACCCGCGAGCATGGTATGGTTTTTCACCTGTTTATGTCCTCTGCTATTTCCTTCCTCAATGTTTCATAGTTCTCCCTATAGAGGTCTTTTGCCTCCTTAGTTAAATATATTCCTAGATATTTTATTTTCTTTGTTGCTATTGTGAAGGGTATTGAATCTTTGATTTGGTTCTCGGTATGACTGCTGTTGGCGTATATGAAAGCCTCTGATTTGTGTGTATTGATTTTATATACTGAGACTTTACTGAATTCATTTATCAGTTCCAGTAGCCTCTTGGTTGAATCCATGGGGTTTTCTAGGTATACTATCATGTCATCAGCAAATAGTGAGAGTTTGATCTCTTCTGTTCCCATTGGTATGCCTTTAATTCCACTCTCTTGCCTGATTGCTGTGGCCAGGACTTCCAGCACTATGTTAAATGGAAGTGGAGATAGTGGGCAACCTTGTCTGGTTCCGGTTCTAAGTGGGAATGCTTTCAATATTCCCCCTTTCAGTATGATGTTGGCTGTGGGTTTGTCATAAATGGCTTGTATCATTTTTAGGTAAGCCCCATCTATGCCTGTTTTATTAAGCGTTCTTATCATAAAAGAGTGTTGAATTTTGTCAAATGCTTTTTTCTGCATCTATTGAGAGAATCATATGGTTTTTGTTTTTGCTTCTGTTTATGTGGTGAATTATGTTTATAGATTTGTGTAGGTTGAACCATCCCTGCATCTCTGGAATGAAGCCGACTTGGTCATGATGGATTATTTTCTTAATAAGCACCTGGATTCAGTTAGCTAGAATTTTGTTGAGAATTTTTGCATCTATATTCATAAGGGATATTGGTCTGTAGTTTTCCTTTTTTGTTGCATCCTTTCCTGGTTTTGGTATCAGGGTTATGTTGGCTTCATAAAATGCGTTGGTGAGGAATCCATCCTTCCCGATGCCGTGGAATAATTTTTGCAGGATAGGCACCAGTTCTTTTTTGTAGGTGTGGTAAAATTCGGGTGTGAAACCATCTGGTCTGGGACTTTTCTTTTTTGGAATGTTTTTTACTGCTGTTTCAATTTCAGTCCTTGATATTGGTCTCTTCAGGAATTCTATTTCTTCCTGGTTGAGCCTAGGGAGGCTGTGTGTTTCTAAAAATTTGTCCATTTCCTCCACGTTTTCCAGTTTGTGTGCATAAAGATTTTTGTAATATTCATAAATTATATCTTGAATCTCCACGGCATCGGTTGTAACTTCTCCCTTTTTGTTCCTGATGGAGCTTATTAGAGTTTTTTCTTTTCTGTTTTTCATTAGTTTAGCTAAAGGTGTGTCAATTTTGTTTATTTTTTCAAAGAACCAACTTTTTGTTTTATTAATCTTCCATATGGTTTCCCTGTTATCAATTTCATTTAGTTCTGATTTGATCTCATTAATTTCTCTTCTTCTGCTGGGTTTGGGGTTGGTCTGTCCTTCTTTTTCCAGTTCTTTGAGTCAGTTCATTAGGTTGTCTATTTGTGATCTTTTTGACTTTTGGATATAAGCATTTATGGAAATAAACTTTCCTCTCAGGACTGCTTTGGCTGTGTCCCACAGATTTTGATAACTTGTGTCACCTTTGTCATTTAGTTCAAAGAGTCTTTTGATTTCCATCTTTACTTCCTCATTTATGAAGGAATCATTCAGCAGAAAGTTGTTTAATTTCCATGACTTTGTGTAGAGATGAGAGTTTCTGTTGGGGTTGATTTCTGTTTTTATTCCACTGTGATCTGAGAAGATGCATGGTATGATTTCTATTTTTCTAAATTTTTTGAGACATGCTTTGTGTCCTAGAATATGGTCAATCTTAGAGAAAGTCCCATTAGCTGATGAGAAGAACGTGTATTCAGTGGTTTTTGGGTAGAATGTCCTGTTAATGTCAGTCAAGCCCATTTGTTCTAGAGTTCTGTTTAAGTCCATTATTTCTTTGTTAATTTTCTGTTTGTAGGATCTGTCCTTTGCTGTCAGTGGGGTGCTGAAGTCTCCAACTATTATCGTGCTGCTGTCTGTCAATTTGTTTAGATCAAGTAGAGTTTGCTTTATGAATCTGGGTGCACCTAAGTTGGGTGCATACATATTTCGAATTGTTATGTCTTCTTGTTGAACTGTACCCTTCACCATTATATAGTGACCCTCTTTGTCCTGTTCCTTGGAGATGCCTCCGTGTGATGGCTAAATTATCTCTCTGGGCACCCACAGGTAGGGAAAGGGAAGGAGAGAATGGAGCAATATGGTGTCTGCCAATAGGCTCGGGTCTGTGCCCGGGGAGGTGCCCCTAGGGGGCTGGGAACCCAGTGCCGTGTCCGCAAGAGGCCACTGCTCACTGGCGGCAGCCGTCTCTGGACTGGTGTCGGCAGGTCTCTCCAGCCGCTCGGGAGCCAACCAACAGTCTGAGTTGCAAGGGACAGGAAGGTTAACCACTCCACCTACCCTTGTTGCTGGTCTCCAAGCCTCTTGGGATCTTTCTCCTTCCAGTTCTCCTCTGCAACATCTTCCCGTGGAGTTTCCTGTAGTTTCAGGCACCCTTCCTTCTGACCCTCACCCGATCTGTGTTTCTCTGCTAGTTTATTTTTTTCTCTTTCTTCTAAAATTTGTCTTTTTTCCAGAGACATTCTGACTGGCGGCTTTTCTCATCCTCCATCTTTGCTCCTCCCTCCGACCAGGTTAATTTGAAAGCTTTGTCTTCAAGCTCTGAGATTCTTTCTTCTACTTGGCCTAGCCTGTTTTTGAAGCTTTCTACTATATTGTGAAATTCCCTAAATGCCTCTTTCAGTTCTATCTTTTCTTATGTTGTCTATCTCTTTGGTGAGTTTACATTTTTTTCATTCATCTCCTGAAACTTTTTTTGGTCTTCTTTGTTTTGGTTTTCAACTTTCTTTTCAATCCCATTCATCTTATTTGCCATCCATATTCTGAATTCCATCTCTGACATTTTGACTGTTTCCTTTAGATTGGAGTCCCTTTCTGGAGACCTATTATGATCCTTCGTGTCAAAACAGCTTGTTTTTTCATGTTGCCAAAGTTCTTATTCCAGTTTCTTCATGTCTAAAATTTCTTCTCTCAGCTCAAAAGAAGATAAGCTTGCAGTACACATGTTCTCCTCTGCTGGGAACTCTCCTACTTAGTGCAAAGAAGGAGAGGTCCCTGGATGGAATACTTGTGTCCTACTCTGGATGATTGTCCTGGCATGAGATGGGTGGATGCACTGTGACTGTTTAACGCTGCTGCTTTCCCGTGTCTTCTGCCTCACTGTTTTCCTGTGGTTGTCACTGTCAGTCCCCACATTTCAGAGTGAGTGAATGCCCACCTTGTTGTGTCCGCAGTGGGGATTGTCAGCCTGAGCCACCCTGAGAGCAGCTCCACTCACATATGCAGGCAGTGGTGTTTGCCAGCCTGCATTTGCTTGAGCGCAGCCCTGCTCAAGCCTGAGGGCGGCAGCGATTATCTGCCCACACTGGTTTGGGAGCTGCATGTGGTGGCATTTGTTGTCTGTGTAACAGCTTGAGCGCAGCTATGCTGACACCCACAGTCAGTGATAACTGTCAGCTCATACTAGCTTGAGAGCTGTCCAGGTAAGATGTGCTGGCAGTGGCATTTGTCAGCCCTTACAGCATTAGTGTAGCCCCACCCACGCCGTGGTTAGTGGCGAATGACACCCTGCACGTCCTCAAGGGCTGCCCTACTCAGATCTGCAGACGGCAGTGTTTGTTGGGTGGGCACTGGCTTGAGTGCAACTTCCCCTGTGAACACAGCAGGGGTGATTGTCAACCAGCACCAGCTTGAGAGCTGCCCCATTCAGATCCTTGGGCAGTGGTGTTTGTCGGCTGGGCTCTGACTTAAGTGCAGCCCCAGCCATCTTGAAAGGCCCTGGCAATTGTTGCCTTGCCCAGGTCCCTCAGCAGCAGTGGGAGTGCTTGGCTCTTGCCCACAGGAGTCATGAGAGTGCCCTGTCTGCTCCCCCAACAGCCGCTGCCACCGACTGGCATGGACAATGGGGAAGCTGCAGCAATGGATCTGACTCCTGGGTAGAGGCAGCCCTCTGGGTCTAGGATTTTAAAATGGTGCCAGCCACAGCACCCATTTTAATTGAGCCAGTGGGTCCACTTTGTCCTCTCTCTGGAGCAGTGCCACTGCACAGTCTCCAGAGAGCTCCGTATGTTGGTCCTGCATCCTTCTGCAGTGGAGGGTCCCTCCCACAGCTCAGATAGTAATGATCGTAGGGGGAGTGTGGAGCTCTGGATTCTCCCCTTTGTGCCTTCTCCACGTGTGCTCTTCTCTGTGCCCCCAAAGCAGGTCATCACTTTGGGTGCCTCCTGTCACTTCTCTTTTGATTCACAGTGGTTGCTCTCTCTTAGACTATCTATCTGAAGGTGGATGACCACTCACCACCTTCAATCCTCTCCTGAGAGTGGTGTGTGCAGGCTGCTTCTAGTCCGCCATATTGGCCTCTCCCCTCCTGATCCGTATTATCATATCTGCTGTTGTTTTCATTAAAAACCTCAGGTTTTTTCATTTGTAAAATGGGCATAATAATTGCATGGACCTCATATAGTCTTTTTATGTGGATTAAATTTCAAAATCTCGGTAAGGTGCTAATTAATATAGCACTGACACATAATAAGCCTTTAATAAATGGTAACTATCGGTTATCTGTTATTTTGATTTCAGGTGATACAAATATGATTTCTTTGTAATAGAAATATTGCTATAAATTGATCACTACTGAGTGAAGCATTTTAGAGATATAAGAAGTTTAACAAAAGCTTTATTCTGAAGCTGCCTTTGTGATGTGAGTCAGTGTAATTTTTTTTTTATTTCAGCATATTATGGGGGTACAGATGTTTATGTTGCATATGTTGCCCTTACCCCCCTCCCCCCCGAGTCCGAGTTTCAAGCATGTCCATCTCTCGGATGGTGCGCATTGCACTCTTTGTGTATGCGTATACCCGTCTCCTCCTCCCCCTCAGTCAGTGTAATTTTTAATTAACACTATAAAATAATTTCTTGATAGTTTGACTAATTTAAAAAATTTATCTTTCATAGTTTTCTGTGCTATTTTTTTACAAGTATGTGTAGAATTGTCTGCCCAAATATTTTTGTTTTAATTTATTTTTAAAAAATGTGGAGTCATCTCTTCTGTTACACAAGCAGTTGCATATTATATTACACAAGCCAAGTGTGCATTAAATTTGTATATATGCTACACTATTCTATGGGGGAAATATAGCCCTCCATCTAAAAGTCTAACATAAATTTGACATACTTTCATGAAGTGTGAAATGTTTGAGACTTCCAAACCTAAATTATTTTCTAAATGTTCATTTATATTAAAAGCCTCAGTAGGCATATGTACTCCAATGTTAATATCCTGGGGGATTACTTATAGTGGTCATTTGGACTTGGCCAGAAAGGAAACCATGAAAAATGTATCAGAGTTAGAATGGGGCTTGACAAATCATCTTGGCAAAAACAGTCCTAAACTGTTCCAGGCAGATAAGTACCACTGTTATTACTTTGAAAGATATTTAAGAAAGGAAGATTATATGACCAAGTGGTATCTTACTTTATTATTTAATAGTCATATCCATAAGGAAATCTTTTTTTATAGGTGTTAACTAACCCTTCCTCCCCCCCCCCCACTTTTTTTAATTACATCTTTGGTAAAAACAGCTCACCTATTAGTAACTTTTTACATTTATTTTTCAGTTTTCTCCTAATCTTTCATTTTGTAAGCTAAATTATTCTTAAAGATTCAAATTAACCATTTTGTTGCATTTTTCAAAAAGCAATCAAATGTTTTATGTATATTATTCTGAGTTCATAACTGAGATTATAACTGCCCTTTTTTCTTTCTTTCCCTCTTTCCTCCATTTCTCTCTCTCTCTCTCTCTTTCTCTCTCTCTCTGGCTTTCTTTCTACCATTCATTCTGTCATTCAACGAATATTTTTCTAAAACCTACCCACATCAGCCAATATGCAAGGTGTTTGGAATGCAATGGGGAATAAGACACTTGTGGTCCATTTTTATATGTCATTCAGAGACAAATAATGTGCAACAGTCACCTATCTTTGTTTGCCAATGTCAAAGACCAGGCCGTCACAAAATCATGATCATACAAATGAAAAAAAAAAAGTGATGGGTCCATCTAGGTTCTCGTTAGTGTAGCAACATTGAACTTCAAAGTTCTGTCTTTTGTTCAATATCACTTCACTATGAGCTGAATAAGAGCCACGGAGGAAATCAGTTCAGGAATGCAGGAGAACTCCACAGGCAATTTCAAAAAGGGGTTAAGGAAAAAAAAAGGAAAAGGAAAGTAAGTCTTGCCAAAGGAAAAGTAGTCATTCTAAAACGATTGCATTCCAGGACCCAGGGGAAAATGTGCAATGCCTTTGAGAATGGGTGGAGAGTGATAAGAAATCAGGAAACTGACAGTTATATTTAGGGAATTAAACTAACAATGGAAATATTTAACATTATTGGTACTAGTGTTTCTTTAAATTTCTGCATAGTTTTCCTCTCTATAAGCAGTGTCTCAAGTGGACATTCCCAAATGGCATAGAATATTGGGAAAGTGGTAGAGGGGAATTATGGGAACTAGGCCACCACCAAAAGACAAGGCTGTGGTCTTTGAACTCTCCACCAAACTATGCAGAAACATATAAAGAAACTTTGGCATCAATAATAAATATTCCCACTGTCAGCTTCTGCAGCCTCTACCACCACCATCACCAACAACAACTCAAAGCTACTGATAGGAAAACACTAGTAAAGGTCGTCAAAATTATACCAAACACTAATGCTAAATAACAACAGCAGCATTAATCCTAGCCATGTAGCACTTGCTATGTGTCAGATATTATAGCAGAGACTTTAATGTACATTACTTCACTGAATCATCCCAACAAACCCATGTAGTAAATAACTATTAATATCCTCATCTCACAGTTGAAGAAATAAAGGCATGGGAAAATCATGTAACTTTCATTAGGTTCCATAATGTATAAGTGGTGGAGTTATTCAAACACAGCTCTGTCTATCTGCATAGGACACAATCATCACCATGAACCTGTTATTCCTCTCTAAAATCCCTGACCTTTTGCCTCCCTCAGAAACCCTTAATTTCAAGCTGTTCATCAATTGGAATTTGTTATTTTCTCCAAGTCTAATACATACACAGCTGGCAACTGAAGACAGGATAAGAGACTTAATAATGAAAGGCTTCAGAATAGTGCTTACTTATAATATAGAGACCATTCAAGATTAAAATTCAGATTTTCAAAGAATAGTGATTCATTTTGCAGCTGCAACTGCTAACCATTAAATGATTAACTCTTCTCACTATTGACTGTTTACCCTATTTTAAGGTTGGAGAAATATCCAGTTAATCTCACAATTATCAATAGTAGAGGCATTAGATTTACATATAATCATAGCTGAAAATTGTGCTTGTGGGTCTAATAAGTGGTTACATTCTTTTATCAGTGGATTTAGTTTCCTAGTGGCCAATAATTTTGAACCCTCAATGTGTGCTGCAATTGAAATTAAATATTCATTATGATCTTTTGAAGTTTACATTGGAAAGTACTTCAAAAACTATCAGTACATCAAATTATAATGTATTGCTTCTCTTTTTAAAAATCTGATAGTGGTAATCCTTTGTGAATTTTGCTCTTTACAATTCTTTCATCAGTGCAGATGTTAGCAACTCACATGGGACATCTAAAAAATGCCTTCTCATAAAAGCTATGGAAGAAAGTGAGCCATAAATCATGCACTTAAATATGGGGAATGTGTCTTACTATGGCTAGTACAGTTTCTCAAGAATAGATGATTGTAAAAGGAAAGATTTAATACTTCTATTAGCATTAACCTATCATAGCATTTTCTTATCATTTGTTTACAGCTGATTGGGCCCCCTCTTTTAAGGATGTCATTTGGGCTTACTGTTTTGTAGTTTTCAATAGATTTTTTGTAATTTACAGGAAAAATATTCAAAGAAAATTATTATACTCATTGTGTGTGTGAGTGTGTGTGTGTGTGTGTGTGTGTGTGTGTGTGAGTGTGTCTGTCTTTGGGGCAGGTGGGCCCTCAGACTGTTCATTCACATTTAATTACATTTCATATTTCATCTCATAGCTCTTGGATTTGACTGATGGTTAACAGTAAACATGTATAATTATTCTTTCATGCAACTTGGCCATTGGCAGTGATTTTCATAGCAGTAATTTAACTGCTGAAGCTGCAAGTCAAGATTCATCAGTTTTATTAGGATGCTGAACCTTAAAAGCTTATGGTTGATGATGTTATTAACTCTCTGCATTTCCTCTGTAGTAAAGGGAAAACTAGAAGTGCAGCACTTTTTAATATAGTCCACATGTGGGTGGCTATAAAATATGGGGCAAAAACTCTGTCAGAGCTCAATAAGTGACTAACCCAATTATTTTAGCTCTTCCACTTCAGTCATCGAGTATTTTAGTTGCTTCAGAATACTTTAGTCTTTCACTTTGCAAAAATAAATTTATAGACTTGATTTATTTGTTGATTTATTTGGTTTTGGTTTTTAAAAATATCTTTTTTCAATTTCTAGACAGGTTTGTTGCAATTTCATTCACTTTCTTATTATGAAAATGTTTAAAATTACAGAAAATTTGAAAAAAGTTGGAATAAAATTATACCAATAGTGACCTAGCTGAGAAAGAAATGAAGAGGACAATCCTATTTACAATAGCTACATAAATAAATAAATAAAGCCACTTAGGAATAAGTTTAACCAAGGAGATGAAGGATCCCTACAAGGAAAACTACAAATCACTGATAAAAGAAATTATAGATGACAGAAACAAATGGAAAAACATCCCATGCTCATGGGTTAAAAGAATTAATATTGTTAAAATGACCATACCACCCAAAGTGGTCTACAGATTCAATGCAATCTATCAAAATACCAGCATCAGTTTTCACAGAATTAGAAAAAAATCCTAAAATTTATATGGAATTAAAAAAGAGCCTGAATAGCCAAAGCAATCTTAAGCAAAAACAACAAAGCTGGAGGCATCACATTAACTGACTTCAAATTATATTACAAGGCTATAGTAACCAAAACAGCATGTTACTTGTATAAAAATAGATACATAAATGGAACAGAATAGAGAACCCAGAAGTAAAACCACATATTTACAACCAACTAATCTTTGACAAATCTGACAAGAATATACACTTTGGAAAGGACACCCTTTCTAATAAATGATGCTGGGAAAATTGGATTGCTATATGCAGAAGAATTAAACTGGACTCCTATCTCTAACCATATACAAAAATCAATGCAAGATGTATTAAAGACTTAAACATGAGACCTGAAACTATAAAAATACTAGAAGAAAACCTAGGGAAAACTCTTCTGGACATTGGTATAGGCAAAGAATTTATGGCTAAGACCTCAAAAAGTACAGGCAACAAAAACAAAAATAGACAAATAATTCTTAATTAAATTAAAAAGCTTTTGCACAGCAAAACAAATAATCGTCAGGGTGAAAAGACACCTGAAGAGTGGGAGAAAATATTTGCAAACTATGCATGTGACAGGAGGGGGATATATTTAATATTTGTATCTGGAACATACAGAGAACTCAGACAACTCAACAACAACAAAACACATAACCCCGTTAAAAAGTGGGCAAAGGACATGAATAGACATTTTTTTAAAGGAAGACATGCAGATGGCCAACAAGTATATGAAAAAATGCTCAACGTCACTAATCATAAGAGAAATGAAAATTAAAACCACAATGAGATAATATCTTACACCAATCAGAATCGCTATCATTAAAAAGACAAAAAATAACATATTGGTGAGGATGTGGAACAAAGGGAACTCTTATACACTATTGGTAGGGATGCATAATAAATTACCACAACCTCTGTGAAAAACAGTATGATAGTCTTCTCATTTTCAGAGAAATATCAACACTAAATAGCATAATTTGCTTGCCTTAGTTTGTATCTGCAGTTTTAAAGAACTCCTTTTGTCTTGATTGAAATAAAATAAAGATATAAGAGTTGAAATGCAATTTAAAAATCCAGGTGGTCAGAGGAACATTAACAACCCCTCACATATTCCTCCAATAGTCCAGAACTAACTCCAGTTTAGCCCCAAATCAGCATAGCAGAAAGTTTACTTCTAGTTTAGAAAATACAGATCCCTCAAATGCAGATGAATTCATTTAGCTGGAACAAATTGTATCTTTTGTCTTACTCCCAGTGCTCTAAATGAAGCGAGTGGTTCTCCTCAACACGTCAAATGGGGTTAGTGTGGGAGATGATTTATCTGGTGAAATGATGAATCAATGACCTCCTGTCCAGACTACATCAGGAGCTAACTTATAGCTAAGTTATTTGAGAATAAGCTCTCAAATTTTGTGTCCTATTAGTCAGAAGTTCTATTTGGTGCATCAACAGAAATGGCTGCTTGGAAAACACTGTTAAAATTGTGTACTAACTATAAGCAGAGCTTCACTCTCATTAAATCTTTACAACTTCCATTGTAAAGGATATTTATGATCATACATGTTTAAAATTCTTTCTCCATGTCTCAACTGCCCATAGGAGAATTTCTAAAAATCTGCATAGCTCATAAATATATGCAAAAGGTATTGCTTACCCTCTTTTATCTGTTTGACACATGCCTTTAGACTGTAGTGTTCCTTCTTGCTTGTCTATCTATTTTGTATATGTACTTTTTGAGATTTTGGCTGAATGATAAGCTGGTCCCACTGCTGGGGCACAGGCATATGAAGACAGATGTGCAGGGTCAGGGCTGCCTGAAGTTGATGCTGAGGTTGTAGGGTGGGGAGAAGAGCTGAAAAGCTTCTTGAGGACTAACTCAGACTGTGTTCACTTCTGGGGTTCATGTCTATCTGGTTACTGGGGTGGGTGGTCCAAAGAAATCTATTTACAGAGCAACTGAGAAACCTCTTATAAGAGGCTGAGAGGGGGGAGAATATGACCTATGCCTCACTCCACACACACACAAAAGCCAGATCTGATAAAGCAGTCACGATAACAAATAATTTTTCTAAGAGCTTCTAAGATATTAGCTATTACAAACATGGGTCTGAGTCCTAGTGGGAGAAAGAACTATAAGGAAATGCTGAGAGGCCATTTTCACTAAGTTTTGAAACTCACTAGAACCAAGATATTCTGCTTTAAAACCCTCCTAACAATGTTGAACAAATGCAAGGCTCTGCACTCTGTGGGATCAAGACTGTCACTAGCAGAGAAATGCTGTGCCCACTTAAGAAACGTAGAAAATACCATGTCCAGCAGAGCAGTACAGAGTGCAGAAGTGCCCAGCTGCTACTGCAATACTTTGTGGGCAACTATAGAATCCTCCATGAATATAACGCTTTCACCTTTCAGCACTTCAGCACTCATCTCCTAAGACTAAGGACATCCTCCTGCATAAGTATACTACCACTGTCAAACCTGAGAAAAATTATAATTCCATAATTTCATCTAATATTTTATCTGTAATCATATTTCCTCGGTTCTCTCAGAGTGTCTTTCATAGCTGTTTTGTTCCTGAACCAAGATCCAATCAAAGTTTATGAATTTGTTTAGTGTATTTTTCCAGATATTTTTTAATTTATAATTTTGAAATGTTTAGACTTAGAAAAAGATGTACAAAGAATTCCTATATATCTTTCACCCAGATTCCCAAATATTAACATTTACTGCATTTGTTTTATCAATCTCTATCTATATATACACATATTATTATTTCTTTCTGAACTGAGGGTAATTTGCAGAAGTGATGCCTCATATCCTTATATATATCATGTATTTCCTTAAAACAAGGACATTCTCTTATATACCCATATATAGTACAATGATCAAAATTGGGAAATTAACATAAATATAATATTATCGTCTAATCTAGAGACCTTATTCAAATTTTGACAATTGTCTCAGTAATGTCCCTTATAATAACAGAAAAAAAGTATTTTTTTTCCAAGATTCCATCCAAGATCACATGTTACATTTAGTTATCATATTTCTTGGTTTTTTAAAAATCCGAAACAGTTCCTGGGTCTTTCTTTTTCTTTCGTGATCTTTATATTTTTGAAAAGTTGAAGAGTACTGGACAATTATAATCCAAAGTGATGCTGTTTCCTCATAATTAGATTAGAGTTTTACTTTTTTTTTTTTTTTTTGGCAGATGTGAATTTGTTTCCTTCTCAGTATGTTATATCAGGAGGCACATAGTGTTGATTTATTCCATCACTGATGATGTTAATTTGGTTATGTTAACTGGTGATGATTACTTGGTTAAGGCGATGCTTGTCAGGTTTCTCCACTGTTAGGCTACCATTTTTCCCTTTGTAATTAATAAGTAATTTGTTACTTTGAGGTGCTTTGAGATTTTATAAATATCTTGTTTCTCATCAAACTTTTCACCCACTAGTTTTTAGCATCCAATAATGATTCTTGCCTGAAACACAGTCAGATAAATGTTATATTGTTGACCAGGACTTTCTGTGCTTTTTTCCTCTCCTAAATGACCTCAAACACATTTTATAACTCTGCTTTACTTCAGGTTTCTTTCAGAATTATAGCTAGTTTGCTCAAAACATTTTTCTATGGTATATTCAGAGACCAGTTGTTGTTGTGTCTCTTCCTCCTGACACCTTCCCTTTGGACAGGTGCTTGTTCTCTCCCAGAACTTTTATTGGCTTAAGCCATCAGTTTGTTATGTAAGATTTTTCACATGACATTTCTGCTTTGTCCTAGTTTTTCTCCTGCCTGTTCCTGGTTCTAAATAAAAATCTTTTCTTTTTAATGCCCACATTCTCCAGTCCATCTATTTCTATTTCTTAAGTTTAGGCCTTCGACATCTCTCTTTGTAAAAGGCTTTCTCATTTTTTTGTTGTTTTAAATCCATGGCTTTTATTCACCAGATCTGCCATTTTCTTTGTTGCAACTCTCCTTTTTATATCTCTCCCCTTTTAGCTTTTGAAAATCACCTTCATCAAGCCATTATTTGCTTTTATTTATGTATTTGATCAACCTACTCACCAAAATCAAGCCATTTTAAAGCTTTCACTGTGGATTTCTGTAATTTGAAGCGTGCTTCCCAATAGTTGCCATCTTCTTTTTTCTTGAAACAGGAGAACATTAACACTTAGAATTAAAAAATTGGAATAAGCTAATTCTGCACTGCTCCTGTCTAGCCCCTCTGGTTCCAGGAAACTGACTTGTGTTGTTTATTTGTATTACTGTTTTTCTTTAAGTTGTCTTTCTCTCATATTTTCAACAATTTTGGTTTGTTTTCCAAAACAAATTTGAACTTATGTTTTAAAAATTAATGTACTCATTTTCCATTTACCTTAGACTCCATATCCTACCCCCACCTCTGTTGCTGCTAGCGATCAGGTTCATTCTTACTGGGACCCGTTACATAGTGTGTTTACTTTTCTCTTTCCTTTCATTTTAATTTTAATGTTTCCTAGGGTAACAATACATTTAATTAGAGGTTCTCAAACTTTAGAGTGCCTATTCTTTCCTCCCTTTAGAATGCCCTGCTCTTTAACCATCTCCATAGCTATGTCTATATTCCACAAAAGTTCCACATAGTCTCCCTCATAAGAAACACTAGGGAGTTGTAGTTTTCAAACTTGAAACCTTCCCTGGATGTACATCATACAAAGATGCCTCCCTAAGTTGCACCTACCATCTCTTGAGTTATATAGCATGTACTTGCCTATCCCAGCTTTAACCCTTCTCCTCCATGAAATCAAGTGTTCTTTACAAGGAATTCTGTATGTTGTTTGTTGCATGTGATGAAGAGATGGGGTACATGACCATAGATAGTTTCTGAAGTCTTTGAAATTGTGTGCAGATTTTTGTGCATTTCTTTTGGGAGAGGGTTAATAGTTTGATCAAATTCTCAAAAGCATCCTGCCTCACTTTCTAAAATTCTGGTTCAAGTTCATATTCTCCAGTCCAAAAGCCACCCAGGTTAGTTTTCCTGCATTTCAGTGTCTGAAGAAGTAAAGCACCAGACCACAGAGTCTTCCTTCTGTTCTGCCATTCCTGAAGTGTGCACTGGGTTTAGCCTTTGCCAGGTTAATGACATTCTAAATAGTTCTCTTGGAAGTTTTGGATCCTTTTCTCATAATATAATCTCCCAAAAGAACCCAGTTTTACAATTTAAAAATCTTACCATTCCTTAATTCAAAGGGTTTTAATTACTCACTTGGATTCATATGGTCTTGTCCATAATCATTCTTGTCTATTGGGCAAGTGCTCTCCTGTTTTCGTAGATAGATGATTTCAAATGGTTTTCCCTTGAAAGTGTTTTTCTGGGGTATGTCTCCCCTTCTAGAAGCTGCATAAATGTTCTCTCCCCTCTTCCTTCTGTCCCCTTTGCCTTCTGCAACCCATATGGAAGGCAAAATAGACAAGTTAAAAATGTTTGCCTTATTTCCCTTTTTGTCTTCTGCATCCCTCACCATGACTTTTTTAAGCTGCCTTCCTCTATCCTGCCCCAGTTTTTCAAATATGTTCTGTCTTTTCTCCTTCCAAAATTCCAACTTAAAGCCAACACCTGACACTCACCAAATCCTGAACCCAAAGAAAAAATACTGAGATACACATACCTGAATTCTCTCATTTCTACTGCTTTTGCCCTTAACCTTGGATTCCTGGTCAGTTAGGCTTTGTCCTAGATAGACCCAAACCAAGTTTCCATACCCTCTCTTTCTTCCCCTATTCCTGCCTCTTCTCTTCTTTCTTTCTTCCTATACCCCCTTCTACCCATAAACTGTTCCTTCTCATTTCCATGTCTACATTCTCTCAAATTTCCCCCCTGTCTCATCCCCCTTTGGCAGCCCCTTTTGGTTTCCCTTCTTTTCATTATTCTCCACTCACTTAAATGGAGATTCTTTATTTTGACACAATCCCTATGAACAGTGAGAGCAGATGTATTGTACACTCTATAATACAAAGATAACTGAACCTTGCAAAGTTTAACTTGTCTACCAAACATAACCACTTGCCATAAGAATTATAGACCCAAATCCCTCTTGCCATACTCAATTTATCCAATTATCCCCCCTCTCAGAACTAAAGCTGAAGACAACAAATTGAGTCTATCGACTATTTTTCTCAAGTCATACCGACGTCTGTGTGTACCTTTCTCAGAAAGATAAATTTCACATTTTTGCAACAAGTAAAACATGCAGCGCTTAAAGTCCCTGTATAAAATCTTTGTCCAGAAGTTGTACCAGTTTATTATTTAACAGTGCTTCTTAAAAACAGAGTGGGATGCTTTAACATATCTAAAATTGGGTAATGGAAATAAGATTTGCTGTCATCACTAGGAATTATATCTGTTGTAGGAGAGGTTATTATATAGAAGAACATCTTTCTCCTTCAAGGCAGATGCTGAATTGGAGGCAAATCTGTATCTAACCTGCAAAAAGTTGAGGGAGCAAGTGTCCAGAATTTTTCAGACATAGAAAGTGTCAGTATTTGAATGTTGTTATTCTCTTGAGTAGAGAATACAAGCACAGCAAAGAAACCCTTTGGCTGGTGTCTTGCTGTCCTGAAATTTCTACTGAACTGTTTAATTTAAAAGAACCAAAACGTAAGTCTGGCCTAGAGAAAGGATTCACCACTGATTTTGGTAGGCACCTATCAGAGTTGTCCCCAAATCACACAACCAGTGAAGCAATGGGACCACAATTTGGTCAAGGTCTCCAGTCCCAGATCTAATGCTCTTCTGATATATCTCCACCATCATTGGCAATGCTACCCTTTGAAAATAGTTCCTGGCCAGGCACAGTGGCTCATGCCTATAATCTCAGCACTTTGGGAAGCTGAGGAGAGAGGATTGCTTCTGGCCAGGAGTTTGAGAACAGCCTGAGTAACATAGTGAGACCCTTTCTCTACAAAAGTTAAAAAAAAAAGAAAATTAGCCAGGTGGGGTGGTGCACACCTGTAGTCCCAGCTACTCCAGAGGCTGAGGTGGGAGGATCCTTTGAGTCCAGGAGTTCAAGGTTGCAGAGAGATATGGTCACACCACTGCACACTCCAGCCTGGGTGACAGAGCAAGACCTTGTCTCTAAAAAAAAAAAAAAATAGAAAGAAAGAAAAAGGGAGGAAGGAAGGAAAGAAGGAAGGAAGGAAGGAAGGAAGGAGAGAAAAAGAGAAAAAAGAAAAAGAGAGAAAAGGAAAAGAAAAGAAAGGAGAAAGGAAAGGGGAAAGGAAAGGAGAGGACAGGGGAGGGGAGGGGAGGGAAGGGGTGGGAAGAGGAGGGAAGGAAAGGAAAGGAAATAGTTCCTCTGCCTGGCTGGTTTTTTAATATGCACCACTCATATTCAGAAAGTTAGACTTAACACCTGAATAATCTTGAGTCACCTTAAAAATGCAATGAATATTTTCTGAAAGTAAGTAGAGCTCCAAATAAGTACTTAATTGAAATGCAAAGGAAATAATAAATATGGTTCTATTATATTACAGAATCTTTTATTAATTTTAGTCATTCATGTTTAAGCACTTTACTTACCCTCTGTCCCCTACTGGCCCGGAAGAGAGCCTGTTCACAGCATGACTGAAGGAAATGTTTTACTGAAGGGATAGATGAACAGATATTCCATTTATATGCTGAATATTAAGTATGTGAAACACTAAGTTTTTCATATTTTTACCTTTTTGCAGTCTTTAACATTTTGCCATGTAACTTTCTATTGTGGAACTTTCTTTCCTCTAAAGCTAATTACAGTGCTGTTCAAAATCTGAACATCCCCGACTTCTGCTTTCCCTCTGTTCCTTTCAAAATGTGTCACTGTCAATGCATGCGTTTTAACAGAATCCATATGTTCCTCATTTTTATTACCTTATTTTTTTTTCATGTGTCTACTGTGCATATCATGCTTGGATCTTGGCATTCGTCTTAAGCTATCATGACAAAGGATAATCAGTTTTCTTTTAGTTTAATTTCAGAGTCAGAAGTCAAGACATTGTCATTTGAATGTTTTCCAGTGTTCTCCATCTCACTTATGGTCTGCCAGTGTTCAGAATTGTTCAGGAATGTTTTTATAACCCAGTCATCGGCAGTGGTAAAAAGCAATATTGATTGATAAGTACAGCTCTGAATGACTTCCCATCCCCCATTATATCTAAGGAAACAATCACAATATTTGAGATTTATGCCTCTCAAGTTGGTGACCTTACACCGAAAAGGGAGGGCAGAAAAGGAAACAGGAGAAGGAGAGAAAGAAAAGGAAGGGAGACTATATTATCCCACAATAAAAAAAACCCAAACCCTAAATTCATAGATATATACCTGCAATAATATAAGACAATGGTATTGAGCTGGTTTATAAAATGACAAGAACAAATAAATCATTCGTCTTTTAAAAAATAAATGCTTAGGAAAAAAATGAGAAAGTTAAATTAGAAAGTGATCTAGGAGAGGATAATTTGCTGAGTGATTTAAAAAAATCCACAGGATAATTGATGTCATATTGTGGCTATTCATTGACCAAAAGCTGATGCTCAATTTACATTTCTGTTAACATCAGGAAAACAAGATTATAATCTGCTTAAGCCCCTATTAAATATCCATTTACTACATTTACTATCTACTTTGCAAGGATATCAGAATATCCATCATTGATGAAAAAAAATTGTAATACATGTAACCCCTATTAAACATCCATTTATTATCTATTCTAACTATATATCAAATTATCATGATGATTCATTTAAAGTTCATTTACAAATAAACACATACCAGAGCCAGAGATGCTTGTAGTATACTAAGAAATAAGAGCACATCACACTAGTTTAATTTCTTATGTAACAGAAAAATTTGGCTAGTATAAGAAGTCAGTTGGTGTAGGTAACACTTGTCCACAAATTTTTTGAGTTGTAAAATACAGTTAAATAGTTTAATACATTTCTTCACTTTCAAATATTAAAAATCTCATACTTGCAACTTTATCCTGGGTGGAAAGTGGACTGCCGTAAACATTGGGAAAGAAGAGAAAATATCATACCTCATTCTCCTTCCCCACTTTCAAGAACTATCTATAAATTGTCTTTTAGATAATATTTGGGGATGATGAGGTTGAAAAGAATTGGGTAACTGCACACACAAAACCAGGGAGGAAAAATGTGTTAAAAAATTAAAAATCAAGCTGATAATTTGCATTTTATTCCTAAGTTAGCAGCTTGCAAGCCATTTTCCAGAGCTGCCGCCAATACTCTCCTATTGGACTTTTTCTGATGTTTCTTAAAAAGAATAAATGCTACTGTGAACGTTATTTTCTAGAACACAGTGGAGCATCTTTTCCTAGGGTATGTCCTAGGAAATGCTTTGCAAAATGGGGAAGCAATGGGAATGGAGGTCAAGTTGCTGGTAAAATCAGTTCGGGAGGTTCTCGAAGCATCTATTTTTCTCTCGAAATACACAATGCATATTATTTAACTTTGTTTATCCCAGCTTTTCTCAACCCAAGTTTTGATTTTCCTTTTTAACCATTTTGACCTTATATTTTATTATTTAAAAAAATCTTTTTAATCCTAACACCGTTTAACATACAATGAGAACTAATATTCTCACTTTAGGAAATGTTGGGTTGCAGCCTTTACCCTTCACCTTAGTGGTCCCTCATTACCTCCTCTTTATATCATCACTACGTCATCAAGATCCACAATGCTCTTATCAGTGGTCGCTGTAATAGGTAATTTTACCTCTCATTCCACATATTCCACACATGCATAGGAATGTGAATAGAGTACTCTCAGCACTGTTTGGTGATGATGAGGAAATCTTAATAAATAATGTAGTATGCTAATAAGAACTTACTTATACATTTAATACAGTTTTGAAATATAGGCCAGAGTACTAAATAGGTTTTCTGAGAATAGTTGGTTAGTTTGTTAGCTTTTACATATTCAATAGAAAGTGGAAACTCCTTCCGTCTCAGTTCTGCATTCTGAAGGAGTTTTTGTGACACACAGAAATATATATTCCTGCCATCATCCTTGGATATTTTTAGGCCTAGTTTTTATAGTTTTATAGCTTCCTGAAAAGCCAGACATTGAGAAGCTCTTTTATATGCACGTATCCTACACCATAATCCCATCCATTAAGGGCCATGGATCAGGACCACTCTTCTAACAGGGCCAGATGAGAAGCAGGTGCAGGTAGGCCAGTCTTACCCTAAAATATGTGTACATCTTACTGGGAAGTCTAAATCTGGTGTCTTTTCTGTGTGTTTTGCAATCAATCAGAGGAGAGTGGGCCTGGAAATCCTGGAAAGAAAACTAGAGTGTGAGGTGCTAAATATGAACCACTAGCACTAGCAGTGTTTTCTGAAGCAGATCAGTTGTTCCTTTCTGCCTCAGTTTCCTCAAAGAAGGGAGATAATGAGACTTGTCAGCCTCGTCTGCCATGATCAAGAGTCATTTTCTAAGCCCCTCAATATGTAGGGCATTGTATCCTTTTTTAGATATGCAAAAATCTAATGAGACATAGCTCTTACCACATAATTTATGAGGATACTATGAAGATGAACACAGAGTTGTAACGATGCCTTGGACAAAGTTAAAATCTTTTTTACAAATTTAAGCCATTTTATTGTTATTTATTTTCATATAAACTGATAGAATAGAATCTATTTCAATATATTTTTTGGTCCACAAGAAAAAAAATATTTTTGATAAGGTTTTGAAATGCCTCAGCATTTTAGTTGTTCTTCCCTCCTGTTTTAGGATTTCGTATGTTACAACTCCTAGGTTTGTATGTTGCGGCTTACACATGTAGCTTTATTCACTTTAGGAAATTTTATTAATACAAGAAAAATAAGATTTTAAATTTTGAAAATCCCAGTTTTAGATAAGAAGAGATTGATGTTTGGATGCTATATTGTACAGCCTTAAAAGTCTATAATCTGAACAGGCTGACATCAAAATGAATGAATGAATGAATGAATATTTTAAAAGTATATCATGTACCCTCTATGCCTATTTTGTTAAGAGTTTTTATCATAAAAGGGTGCTGAATTTTGTTGACTGCTTTTTCTGCATCTACTGAGATGATCATATGATCTTTGCTTTTGCTTCTGTTTATATGGTGAATCATATTTATTGATTTATGTATGTTGAACCATCCTTTCATCCCTGAGATGAAGCCCACTTTGTCGTGGTGGATTATTTTTTTGATGTGCTGCTGAATTCTATTTGCTAGAATTGTATTGAGGATTTTTGCATCTATATTCATAAGGGATATTGGTCTATAGTTTTTTGTTGTTGTTGCTGTTGTGTCCTTTCCTGGCTTTGGTGTCAAGGTGATACTGGCTTTGTAGAATGAGTTGGGAAAGATTCCTTCCTTCTTGATCTTATGAAATAATTTCTGCAGTATCGGTACCATGGGTACCAATTCTTTTTAGTAGGACTGATAAAATTTGGGTGTGAAACCATCTGGTCTAGGACATTGTTTTGTTGGAAGATTTTTTATTGCTGCTTCAATTTTGTTGTTTGTTATTGCTCTATTCAGGAGTACTATTTCTTCCTGATTGAGCCTTGGTAGGTTGTGTGTTTCCAGGAATTTGTCCATTTCCTCAACATTTCAAGTTTATGTGTATAGAGATTTTTACAGTATTCAGAGGTGATATTTTGTATTTCTGTAATATCAGTTGTAATATCTGCTTTTTCATTTCTGATTGAGCTTATTTGAGTCTTTTCTATTTCCAGTTAATCTAGCTAGAGGTCTATCAATTTTTTTTATCTTTTCAAAGTACCAACTCTTTGTTTCACTAATCTTCTGTATTATTTTTTTGGTTTTGATTTCATTTAGTTCTGCTCTGACCTTAATTCCTTTCTTCTGCTGGGTTTGGGATTGGTTTGTTCTTCCTTTTCTAGTTCCTTGAGAGGACTCATTAGATTGTCAATTTGTCATCTTTCTGTCTTTTTGATGTAGGCATTTAAGGCTATGAATTTTCCCCTTAAGACTGCTTTTGCTGAATCCCACAGATTTTGATAACTTCTGTCCCCTTTGTCATTTAGTTTGAGAAATCCTTTGATTTTCACCTTGATTTGTTCCTTGACTCAATAATTGTTCAGCAGTAGGTTGCTTAATTTCTCAGGACTTTGTGTAGAATTGAGTGTTTCTGTTGTAGTTGATATCTAATTTGATTCCACTATGGTCTGAGAAGATACATGGTATAATTTCTACTTTTTTAAATTGGTTGAGACATTTTGTGGGCTAAGATGTGATCAATCTCAAAATTATAAAAGTTGTACATGACAAACCCACAGCCAACATCATACTGAGTGGGGAAAATTGGAAACATTGCCATTCAGAACTGGAACAAGACAAGGATGCCCACTGTCACCAGTTCTATCCAACATAGTACTGGAAGTTCTAGCCAGAGCAATCAGGCAAGAGAAGGAAATTATGGGCATCCAAATGGGGAAAGAAGAGGTGAAACTATCACTCTTTGCTGATGATATGATTTTATATATAGAAAACCCCAAAGATTCCACCAAGAGACTCCTGGAATTGATAATTAAATTCAGCAAAGTCTCAGGATGCAAAGTCAATGTACACAAATCAGTAGCATTCCTGTACACAAACAACAGTAAATCTGAGAATCAAATCAAAGACTTAATACTTTCCACAATAGCTACAAAGAAAATAAAATACCTAGGAATATATTTAACCAAGGAGGTGAAAGAACTCTACAAAGAGAACTACAAATTCTTTCCTGAGGAAGGAAATTGCAAATGATATAAACAAATAAAAAAACATGTTATGCTTATGGATTGGCAGAATCAACATTATTAAAATGTCCATGCTACCCAAAGTGATTTACAGATTCAATGCAATACGTATTAAAATACCAATTTCATTTTTCACAAATCTGGAAAAAATAATTCTATGCTTCATTTGGAACCAGAAAAGAGCCGAAATAGCCAAAGCAACCTTAAGCAAAAGTAACAAATCTGGAGGCATCAATTTACCAGACTTTAAGCCATCCTACAAGGCTATAGTAACCAAAACAGCATGGTACTGGCACAAAAATAGTAATGTAGACCAGTAGAATGGAACAGAGAACCCAGATATAAAACCATCCACATATTTCCCTCTGATACAAAGTAGACTGCAATATATACTCGAAAAAAGAATCCCTATTCAGTAAATGATGCTGGGAAAATTGGATAGCTTCTTCTTGTAGAAGATTGAAACAGGATTCATATCTCTCACCACTCACAAAAATTAATTCAACATGAATAACAGACTTAAATATAAGACATGAAACCATAAGAATTCTAGAAGAAAATGTTGGGAAAACTCTTGTAGGTATCTGCCTAGGCAAAGAATTTATGAAGAAGACCCCAAAGACAATCATAGCAAAAACAAAAATAAATAAATGGGATTTGATTAAATTAAAAGGCTTTGACACATCCAAGGAAACAATAAACAGAGCAAATAGACAACCTACAGAATGGGAGAAAATATTCGTGTGCTATACATCCAATATAGGTCTAATAACCAGAATCTACAAAGAACTTAAGCAAATCAGCAAGAAAAAAAAAATCAAACAACCCCATTAAAAAGTGGGCAAAAGACATGAACAGATGCTTTTCAAAAGAAGATAGACGAATGGTCAATAAACATATGAAAAAATTCAGCATTACTAATCATCAGAGAAATGCAAAGCAAAACCACAATGAAATATCACCTAACCCCAGTGAGAATGGCTTTTATCAAAAAGTCCCAAAACAGTAGCAGCTGATGTGGATGAGGAGAGAAAGGAACACTTATACACTGGTGGTGGGACTGCAAACTAGTGCAACCTCTATGGAAAATAGTATGGAGATTCCTCAAAGGACTAAAAGTTCTTACCTACCATTTGATCCAGTAATCCCACTACTGGGTATTTACCCAGAGGAAAAAAAGTCATTTTATCAAAAAGACAGTTGCACTAGAATGTTTATTGCAGCACAGTTCACAATTGCAAAGATTTGGAATCAACCCAAATACCCATCACTTCATGAGTGGAGTAATAAAATGTGTGTATGTATACCATGGAGCCATAAAAAAAATAGTGAACTACCTCTTGTATTATCCTGGATGGAGCTGGAGCCCATTCTACTAAGTGAAGTATCACAAGAATGGAAAACAAACACACATATACTCACTTTTAAATTGGAACTAACCAATCAGCACTCATGTGTACAGATGGAAGTAAAACTCAACGGAAATCATACACGTGGGATGGAAGAGGAGGAGATAGGTGAAATGGTACCTAACAGGGACAATATATACTATCTGGATGGGCACACTTATAACTTTGATTCAAGCAGTACAAAAGCAATCCCTGTAACCAAAACATTTTTAACACCATAATATTCTGAAATTTAAAAAAAAGTGGAAGAAAAAAAGTATATCATATTTTTAAAGTAGGTTGTTACTATAGCTTGCAGTTCATAAAGTTATTTTTAGGGAAGCTAGAAGACATTCCTCCTGTAAAAAGTATAGTTTAAATTTGCTAACAATAATCAGGAATCTTGACCTAAAAAAAAATAGACAACTTTCTGTATTATCAGATTTAATAATTTATTGTCAAAGTTGTAGCTAATGTTCACTTTGTGTGTGCACATTCTTTTATGTTCAGATTGTAGGAGCTCCCACTCATGAACTTAAAAAGTTCAGAAATGAGAGTAAAGAAAATCTTTCAGTTGAAAATTAAGTAATAGAGAATATACCTGCAATTAAAGTAAATGCATACTACATTTTCTCTTTTTAAGATAGCCTCAGACTATTTGATATCTTATAAACTTGTAAATCACATATTAGAAAATTACCTTGAGGCACACTGCAAATTAACTTCACTAATTCAGTTTCTAAAAGGCAAATGTTTTGATACAGCTTGCTCCAAAATCAGCCTAAATCATCTCATTTGGATGAGTATTAAGTGAACAAGTTGAAATTAGCACTTTGCAGCATATTTTTTCCCTATAAGACCTAGCCAAAAATCCGTATAGAATGTTTATTTTTAAAAGAGCTTTAAGAGCCTTTTCATGTTATTCTAGTCAATTTGCCAGTACAGCTGGTCCCTTTAGCCATACAATGGACAGTTGTCTAGCAATATCTCATCTCTAGTTGCTCAACGTAGAAATTCAGTAATTCATAAAAGAGTTGGAGGTTCTGTCAAGGCCAGAGTTTTGAATTTTTCTTCTTGCTTTACAAAAAATTACAGCCTGAATGCGTTTCTCTAATGCAGAAAAAGCTTTAGAATACAAACCGATGGTTGGAACATTCTTTAAATCTCAATGATGAACCAAGCCTTACAGATCCAACAGACATGGCTGTTTGATAGAATTAGCTGACAGGCATATCTCTGTGACAGGACTGATGCATTGGTGTGACCTTCTCTGCAAGAGGTATCTGTTCTTGTGGGAAAATGGGAAACTCAAATTGATGAGGTCTTTGCTATTAAGTTTTCATTTGGATCACCTTGGGAACCATAGGCTCCACATCCATTTTGGCCTTCTACTTGTTTACAAAAAGGGAACAACTTCAAAGGGCTCATGCCCTAGTATTCATATTGGCCTCATCACACAGGGCTGTGGTTTTGATGTTCTTGTTCCCAATTTATTGCCAGGGTCCGAGTACCTGGGTACCATGGTGATAAAGTGCCATTGAAATACATAGGTAATCAGCCAGTGTACTGGAGGATTGATTTTTCTCTTTCACTTTCTGAACAGACAAAAGCAGTCCTCTCAGAAGCAATGTGAGTAAGAGGACACTTACCATTTACTTTATGAGAACAGCAATGATAAAGGCAAAGATGCCATTTAATTAATAACTTGAGCAGTGACTATCTCCAGGGAGCAAAAGTATTGGGAACCTTAATTGACCTCACCATGTATAGAACATGGACTTCTCTTTTTCCATTTTTAAATTAAAGATACAGAAAAGTAAGTCATTTGCTCCCAAGCTGACTTCAGGTCCCAAATGGAATTGAGACCAGGACTTGGACATCTTGAATTTTGAAGTAAGGCCACTTACTGCGTACAGTGTGTCTTATTATAAATAATGATCCTCATTTTAATCACTTGTCTGTCCTGAAGAGCATATTGCAGTTTAAAAGAGGCCATGCAGTCTGAACTGACTACAAAGAATTTTTTTAAGTCTTTTAAATATTCAGATGCATACAATTCATTTTAAATGTTGGCAGCTTTGCCATTCACAACTATGACCCAAATTCCTCCTTCAAACATTTTAATTGAAACCAAATTACTTCACTTTCTGCTTTAACATAATAATGTAGCACACTCATTGCTCTGACTGCAATCATGGGAAATTTGGCCTCTGGTACTTTTGCTCTATTAGCCTTCAACCTCTCTTTTTTCCACATTTGTTTAATCTTTCATTTTGCTTTCTCACGTTTTAATATTATTTTCACTAATTTATCCATTGGTCTTTATACTCATCTTTTGAAAGTTTTTAACTGGTAACATCTGGCCTTTTTTTTCTTTAACAGATTCATTGAGGTATATTTGACATACAATAACTGGAACATATTTAAATTGTATAATTTGATAAGTTTTAGATATATATAGACCTATGACACCATTTAAAATAGTGTGGACAGCCCTTTTATCTCCAATAGCGTTCATATGCTGGCTATAGTTACATCTTACTCCCAGATATTAGAATTTGTCACAGTAATTAATGTCTTAAACTTAAGTGTCTCCCTACCTACCCCTTACCAAGAATATAGGGCTTTTTGTCATGCTAAAAAAAAAGATAGCAAGTATATCCACCATCCCCTTAATTCCTCATGATTCTCTATAATCATTACCTCCTCCCATCTTCCAGCCCTCGCATCCCCAGGCAACCACTGTTCTGCTTTCTCTCTCTATAGTTAGGTTTGCATTTTCTAAAATTTTATATAAATGGAATTATACATTATGTACTCTTTTTTTTTCTTAGTTCTTCACTCAGAATAATTATTTTGGGAATCATCTACATTGTTGCATACATCAATAGTTCATTCCTTTTTATTGCTGATTAGTATCCTTTGTATGAATAGGCAATAGTATGTTTATTCATTCATCTGTTCATGAAAATTTGGGTTGTTTCTAGTTTGGGGCTATAATAAACTGCTGTGACCATTTGTGGGCAAGTCTTTATATGAATATGTATTTGCTTTTGTCGTGGGCAAATACCTAGGAGTGAAATGGTAGGATCATATGCCAGATGTATGCCAAACTTTTAAAAAAATCACCAACTTAATTTTGAAATGGTTTTAATATTTTACATTTTTCTACCAGCAGTGTATAAGAGTTCCAGTTCCTCCATCTTCCTGCCAACACATGGTTTATAAGTCTTTTTCTTTTTAGCCACTCTGTTAGGTGTGTAGTGGTATCTCATTATGGTTTTAATTTACATTTCTGTAATGACTAACGATGTAGGGTATCATTTCATGTGCTTATTTGCAATCCATGCATCTTTTTTGGTGAAGTGTCTATTCAAATATTTTGTGCATTTTTTTATCCAGTTGCCTCTTATTTTTGAGTTTTGAGAGCTCTTTATATGTAGTCTAGATTCAAGTCCTTCATTAGATGTATGCTTTGCAAATATTTTCTCTCAGTCTATGGCTGTCTTCCCCTTCCCTTAACAGTACCTTTTAAAGAGTGCAAATTTTAAATTTTGAAGAAGTTCAATTTATGAATTTGTTCTTTTTTTTCAAAGTTAATATTTTATTGGATAAAGACTAGGTTACTTCACACCACATTTCATATAGTACCACTTTATTTATTTTTGGTACTTTTTTTTATTTAGAAAGAGAGAAGTCCTTGATGTCAAGATTTACATTCAGTCTGTGCATACTTACTTAAAAATTAATATGTCTCTATTGTTTGGATGAAAGTTATTCTCACACAGCTAGACAGAATTAGCCTGCAAAATGGGCTCATACCTGAAAAAGAATACTGTGATCAGAGCAATGATTTCTAATGTTAATTACAAATGGCTCATATTTGTTTGTTTTAATTGTGTAGAAGGTTTACCTAGCCTAATATCTGCAGTGCTTATCACAACTAAAGGGAAGAGTGACCTGGGATAGCAGTGTTGGAGTAAAGCTAATGGGACCCCACAAATTGGTCTTTTATGATCATATTTTTCATGTCATGAGGATTTTCTCAAACTTTTCTTCAAGAAGTTTTATAAATTTTAGGTTTTACATTAAGTGTATTATCTATTTTGAGTTAATTCTTATATATAGTATCTGGTATGGATCAAAGTTCATATTTTACATGTGGATATCTAGTTGTTCCAGAACTTATTGAACAGACTATTCTTTCTCTACTGAATTGCCTTTGCATCTTTGTCAAAATCAATTGCCCATATATGTGTGGGTCTATTTCTGAACTATCTGTTCTATTCCATTGTCCTAAGTGTCTGTCTTTACACCAATGCCACACTGTCTTGACTACTGTAACTTTAATAATAAATCTCGAAATCAGGTATTTCTCCAACTTTGTTCTTTCTTCTTGAAGTTTTTCCAATTCTAGGTTCTTTGCCTTGCCTTATGAGTTTTAGAATCAGCTTTTCAATTTATACAAAGAAACCTGCTGAGCTTTTGATTGGGATTATGTTGAATCTATAGATCAATTTGGAGATAATTAATATCTTAACAATATTGAGCATTCTGAGCAAGCATCAGATAATATGAATGCATAGGGAATTCTGACAAAATATGTGAGATATATACACTGAAACCACAAAACATTGCTGAGCAAAATTAAAGCCCTAAATACATGAAGATATATACCTCAACTGACCACTTTTAAGTTTTTCCATGCTTTATTTGCCTTGTATTTTTTTCTCTGTGTCCAGCAGTTCAACTTTAAAGAAGATGTAATAACTTTAAAGGTGTTGTCTCTACCTTCAGTAACTAATGAAAAAGTGATTGATAGAAAGTTTAGAAAAATAGTGTTTATAAATAAATTATTCATGAAATCATTAGCTGCTCTATGTAATTCAGGCACTTTGTTTTTTCTCTTCTTCCGTTTTTTTTGTCTTTTGGCACTTTTACTTCTCATTATCATCTTCTGTAGTAGATAGTAGTAGACAGAAGAAATGAGACTGAATGCATAAATTTTTCCCCCTTTATTAAAAACCTTTATGGAAAAAGAGGTTGGATGCTGTGTTTAGGGATTTCACTTGTACTTCCTGTCCTCATTCTGTGTCCCTCGTTACTATACATGAGTGAGGATTGATAATAGTGGGAATGTACAAATATGCACATTGAAATACTAAATACTGCCTTCTAAATCTGTTAATGTGTTTTATCAGTGAATACACAGAACATTTGAGAAGTGCATTTCTT
>RJWJ010011624.1:20396-43981 GCA_004363605.1 Indri indri | reverse complement strand
TTGCACCCCTCCTCAATGCAGGAATTATGGGGCTGGATTGCAAAAGTATCAGATTAACAAACAATGTAGCACTGAAATTTGTTCCACCTCTCATCCACTGGCCCATTGGTTTGAGGCCATAGATTCAAGATGGGAGCCCTGTCACGCTTAATAAAAACCACTGTGAACTACATAGGCCACATAGCTTAGAGACAGAAACCCAGATGTAAATCCCAGTTATTAATGTTAGCTGAATGGCCTTAGACAAGTCCCATTCTGAGGCTTATGATATTGACCTTTATGTCATGGTAGGGCTCCTGTGGTGATTTGGCAAGGTGATGTGTGCTCAGGGGGTGTGTGTATTTGTGCATGTATGTATGTGTGTGTGTATATATGCATACCTGTGTATGTGTTTGTGCATATATATATATATGAACCAGAAGGTACTAGATGAGGGGTTGAGACTGTTATTTTTAACAGAAGTTTGATGCCAAAAGCATGTGTCGAGCCTCTCCTGAATGCCTTGCACATATGTTAGGGTCTATGGTAGTTTAGGGGAAAAAATGTACCAAGACCTAGTCCCTATCCTCAGAGGCCCATAGTCTACCCAGGAAAGCCGGTGCTGTATGGTTGCAAATAGAATGCAGATGAGAGTCTTAGAAAGGTCTGATGAAGAAAGGCCCTAAAGAGGTGTTACGATTTCTGGAGATGCACATTAAATGCTGTCTAGGCATAGGAACAGTAGAGAAAAGGCACAAAAACGAGGATGTGGCGCCTTTTCAGAAGACGATAAATAGTTTAGTGGCCCAGAGTGCAGGCAGGGGTTGGCACAGGGGAGCTGTGGAGGGAGGGACGAAATGGCCGCGAGGGCGCCACAGGAGAGAGGCCTGCTGCACCCCAGAGAATCACACCAAAATTCAGTGAGAAAAAAGTGATGGGGAGTGACGTCACTCGCTCCGTCCCCCACTGCGTATGCAGTCGTTGCCGAGAGGTGCCAGGTATTAGGAACACACTGGTGAAGAGACAAAGCCCCAACCCCCAAGGAGACTGCTGCCTCGTGGGGAAAAATGGACGAAATACTAGAAATCTCCATCCTCTTGACAGATGCTGAGATGGGGGTGGGTGCAGAGACTCGCGGCCACCCAGCGAAGAGGCAGCAGGTCCGGTGGGGGGTGGCCGGGGAGGGAGCTCAGAATTCGAGCCTTCGAGCCTTGCCCTGTCCAGCCGTCAGGGAAATAGCTGGGGGGTGGGGGGCGCAGAAAGGGGGGCCTGGGGAGACTGTGGGCTCCCGGCCGGCGGTCAGGGCGGCTCCCGCAGGACAGCGCAGGTGAGGACGCGGGGAGGCGAGGTGGCGCGAAGGCATCACCGCGCCCACCGCGCCGTTAGCTGTTCTCCGCAAACTTGCCTGGATACAGAGCGTGGTATTCGAATGATGCGATTTCTCTTATTTGAAGTTTTCGCTGGTTTTGCCGACGAGCTCCCTCGGCTCCATCCAAACACAGATTTCGTGGAAGACAGACGCGCTGTCCGAGTCACGCCGAAGCTCGCTGCCTGGGCCGCGCGGCGGGGCGGGTTTCTGGGCAGCGCCGTCCCCGCCCGGCCGAGTGAAAGGGTTTTGTGCTCGTTTCCTCCGCATCTGCTGGGGGACACTGAACCTGTCTTCTCGCCCTCTTTGACTGTTTTGTTTGTTCCATTTGCCCCGAACAGCAACAACGGCAAAAAAAAAAAAAAAATGTAGATTAGAATCAACTCTTTATTTCACCAGCAGTGAAAGAATTATTTTAATTGCTATATTGATATCCCAGGAACTGCTTACTGTGCCAAGTTATTAAGAATAAGTTGAAGAGCGGCAAATTAAACTTTGAATCACCTGTTCCTTTGGGCAAAATACATAAACCAAACTGACTGCAGCCAAATGTCATATTATTTACATGGCGTGCACAATTTATTTTCTAAAAATGTGTGCAAAAAAAAGATTTGAATTTGCTCTTAAGAGTATAATGGATCCCACTTAATAGTGGAGCTCTCTTATGTGCCCTTCTCTATAATTAAATCATATGGAAAAAAATGTCACAAAGCAAAATAAAATGTATTTATTTCAGCCATATCTTCCCACAGCATGACATGAAGTCTGAAAAAAGAATCGCTAAGCATTTTTATGCCATCTGTGCTGGTAAGGGATACATTTACCAAGCATGTCACTGTAAAATATTCCATTTCGAAGTAAGCATAGTCTACTTATTACTATATAGTGCCTGGCTGAATGAGTGCAAAATTGGACAAAATTCTGTATCTGACACAATATTCTTTTCTTGTTTGTTATTTTGTAGCAAAACTAGTCCACCATAATGTCTTTCACTGAATTTCAGGAAATCCAAAAGAGAGGAAACGTAAATAAATTATATTCACGTTAAAATCTCCATGCTTTTTTCGTGCAAATAAAGTACTGATAATATTTTCCAACAATTGAAATTATAGCTTCTCAGAAGCAGAATATGTATCACTGTGAGAACTTGGATAATGACGCTATTTGGGTCTGATAATCCCTATTGCAGAAGGAGAGATAAAATGTCTGCACAATCAAAAAAGCCATTGTTTCAGTTAGCTGTTAAAGCACAAAGTCACGACCATTAGAATTTCTCTACCTGTCTGACAGAAGAAACCTTAAGCTTATATTTCGCCATTGTCATGACTAAATTTTATTAATACTTACAGAGTTTTCTGTTTTCTATATTCAGTGAGGCCTTTTTATAGTTTGTTTATGAGATGTGAACATCCTGTAACTTTTTCAGAAGGCCACTGATCAACTCGGAGAAACACAAGGTCCCAGCTTAAACAGTGATTCATTAAGTAATTCTGGTCTGTTTTATCCTGCCGAGTGTTTTGCCAAGTTGATATACATTGTGGCATTGTTTTGAGATACATATGAATAATAAAATGTGACAGTTTACAAATGAAAAGTGCTTTATACTATGTTGAACTCCTTATAGTTGTAAACCTTCCCAACTCAATAATATTCATATTAAAATGTTCAAACCTAGCTAGATTACAGTGATATGATTTACTTAAAAGTAATTTAACATAAACTCGTATCCTCTTAATCATGATTATACAGAAAATGCTACAATTTTTCTAAAATGGAAGAAATTATAAATTATACAGTTTTTTATAAAACCAAAGGGTAGATTCACTTAATAACTTATCTTGATTCTACTCAAAACTCTGAAAAGATTTAAAGTTCCATAGAGTTTTCGAAGTCCCACTTCCTTTAAAACCAGCCCCACCATCTCCCTGAAGCCATTTTTGGCAATGATAATGCCCATGGAAGTGATTTATAAACTATTAAATGAGACACAAAATGTAGCTGTTGTCACTAAATAATAGTATTATTGTTAAAATTGTTGCAGCTACTCTTTCCAATAATGATCCCATACGTTCCAAACTGAACATAGTATTTTTTCCTGTTTTCCTATTTTTTTTCAATTGATTGTATGTGTTTTAATTCTTGAACTACAGATCAAGGTCCACACCACAGATGTTGCAATTATCCTGTGGGGAAACAGGACAGGCATTCCAATAAACATTTATAAAAGTGTTGAATGAATTCTGCTTCAACCCCTATTCTGATTTAACAACAAAAAAACGGAAAATGACTTTCACCACAATTAATTTACAATGTTACTTCCTTTGGCCTATCTATAATTCCTTATCGTTACATATGTCTGAGACTAAGTGTGGGTTTTCAATATAATGAAAGGGAAGACACCTCTAGCAACAGAACAAATGACTTGATTTCAAAGTTCTAACTTTTATTCCTGTGAACTTCATTCTCCAGTCACCTACACTGAATATTTTTAAGTGGGGATTTTTGAAGTGTTAAATATTTACAACTACGTTTCCCTTCGTAACTTATATGGAATAATGGAGGTTGTGGTCATAATATTTTAGCACAAAATATGGATAAACTTTCAGTGTGAAAATTTGAAAGTTAATATACCAATTTTACCAGCTGCAAAAGATGTCAATATTTGAATAAGATCTGGCAGAACTAAAGCTAATACAATACAATAGTATATGCGACATAGTATATTTTCTTTCTGTTGAAACCCAGAAGGGCAGAGGTCTATATGGTCCTAATTGTGTTGTTAGTTATTAACCTATTTTCCCTAGATGTTCTTGTGAATCTTCTTTTGACAAAATATCATAAAAGTGCCAAAATGGGAAGCAGTATTGACTTGAATAAAAAGTTAATTTTCAGTTGTACTTTTTAAAAAAAATCAATAACAACTGTGATATCAGTACACGTTGCATTCTGGTGTATATTATGATAAAATTAATGCAGTGCATGGAATCACGTTTGATGTTCAGGGAGCTCACCCAGAGAAGGAAAGGAAGCACCTTCCTCAGCGTGGAGAAGATGAGGTGTTGAGGGTGCAGAGTGGGAGTGAAGACATTGATGGCTGATTTTCCAAATGCACTAGAGACTGGGGTCAACTGCTGGGTGAAAGAGCAGAGATACAATTGGTGGATTAGGATGAGAGGTGCAGGGTTGGAAACGTCATGGAGCTGGACACAGAGGGAGCTGACCAGGGACAGGGGACAAGTTTGTTGGGGACACAGAACTGGCCCCACTTCACAAGGCTGTTTGCATGCTGTGCTCCTGCAGCAGCCTAGCTGTAGAAACAGAAATCATCACATGATCTCTGGGTTCGATTATCCCAGGTTAGCAATTAGCAGGAGGGATGTGGCAAAAGGATATGTCTAGAATGTGCTAGGAGGAGCTGGCCAGAGAGTTCAGGAGAGAAAGGTCACTCAGCAGGCTGGAAGGGGCGGGAAGCCATATAGACCCGGGAGCGTCTCAGTCGGCCTGGGCTGCCCTGACGAAGCGCCACAGACCGGTGGCTCTAACAGCGGACATCTACTTTCTCACTGGTCTGGAGGCCGGCAGTGCAAGATCAGGGTGTCAGCAGAACTGGTTTCTTCGAGACCTCCCACTTGTCTTGCAGACAGCCACTTTCTCACTGTGTCCTCATGGGTTGTCCATCAGCCTGTGTGTTTTCTGTGTCCTTGTCTCTTTTTGTAAGCATTAGTGCCCGCCCATGTGACCTCTTTAAAGACCCTCTCTCCAAATACAGTCACAGTCCGAGGAACCGGGGATCAGGACTTTAACATATGGATTGTAGAGGGAGGCGGACACAGGTCCAGTTAGTTGTAAGCAGTGACAAAGGCCTACTTGGGGCTGTTTCGAGTGGGAGCTGGAGTGAAATGGACCCGCAGGTCTGAGACTTCCAGAACACAGGGGAGAGTTAGGAAGGAGGAAAGCTCGCTTCTGAAGGCAAGTGTCTCACCTGAGGTTCTTCCACCTTTTCTAGACACCGTCCAAGACAGACAGTACTTGAGGATAGGTAGAAATCACCTGTTCCATATCACTTTCACTCCGTGAAATCCCTGAAGGCAGGAATCACCTCCATGCGTCTCTGGTTGCCCAACACTGTGGTCCCCAACGCCAGGGTCTCAGATCTGTTGGGGACCGGGCCTCAGAGCTCCACCACGCCACCCCCGACCCATCCATCTGTGGAAAAATTGTCTTCCTTGAAACTTAGGAAGGGGGTGCACACAGCGGGATGTGAGCAGCAGGTGGGCGAGCGAGGGAAGCTTCATCCGTGTTTACAGCCACTCCCCGTCACTCGCATCACCGCCTGAGCTCCGCCTCCCCGCCCCACCCCACCGACCTGTCCGTGCAAAAATTATCTTCCATGAAACTGGTCTCTGGTGCTAAAAAGGTTGAGGACAGCTGGCAACACACAGTCCCTTGTGAATGTTAAACTGAAGGATCCATTCCCCAGCGCATTTCTTCAGATTGAGGGTCACGTGCCTGCAGTTTTCTCCGAATGCCACTAGATGGTGATCCTTCTTTGTCGCTTGACCCAGACTCTCTTCCCATTGGTCTCAGGACCACCCTGGACATCTCTCAAGGGTAAACCTTACTCTAGTGTGCTACGCAATCCACTGCCACAGAGTGAACTCACCTGTTCTGCTTATGCTTCTTGTACCTGATAACTTGGAAGATGGCCGTACATCAGATGAAAATACCTCCACCCATGGACCTTTGTTCCCCGCCTGGCAGTAATGGCCTGTCTCTAGTTACTGTCCCTCACATGCATCTGGGTTACTTCCTCTCCAAGGCTGACTCTAGGCCTCTTTCTTGGTCTGCTTTAGGGTTGCTCCAGTTCCTACCTTTTTAATTTATCACTTAGACCTTTCTTTTTATTAATCCCTGTATTCTCCCATTCCTTCTCATCTGTGCCCTGTGCTTATCAGGAAATCTCCATATTACTTTATAGCATAGCTCCTAAATGTCAACTCATGAAATGAAATGAAAAGATTTCACCTTGTGCTGGATTATAGCAAAATTCTCAGAAATTATTAGACTTGCTTTTCTGTGAAATATGAGCATAAAGACTTTTGTATCAACTAATAGTAAGGTAGCTAATTTAATTTGCTTTTGATATTTCAAAAGACCAAAAATGCAGATTCAACCGTAATTTTTGAAAGCAAAATAGAACATGTTGGTGATTACATTACGAACCCATTCAATGACAAGTAGTATTGTAGGTGAAATGGTCATTATAATGTAATATTGGCCAGCAAGAATTTTAAAGAAGGACAAGAAGCTTGCCACTCAGTAGTCAAGATGAGAGGAAAATGCAAATTGAAGGGGGAGGTCCCAAGGAAGCCTAACCACAAAGCCAACAGCTGAGAACAGCTGACACTGACTGAGTACACTAAGCCATTTATTTGTGTTAATTTATGTATCTCATATCCTTGCCACCTGAGGAGGTAGGCATTACCTCCCATTTTACAGATGAGGAAGCTAAAACTCAGAGAGGTTAAGCAATTTTCCCAAGCTCACACAGTCTGTCTGCTCTAAAGCATAAGATCTTATCTACTCCCAATGATATATCAATAATAACACAATTACAGCTCTTCTCAAGCGCGAAAGGGTTCAAATTAATCTGGAAATAAAACAACCTTTTCCCCTAATTTCTCACAGAGTGACTAAGCCTATTCTGGTTGGCTGTGCCAGCTGGGCAGTGATAAGGTCAGGGATGTATATGGAGGGGTGAAGAGAGGAGAAGAAAGGCACACAGATTGAGAAAGAACAGCTTCCTTCCTGGTGGAGTGGGAGCCCGCGGGTCATGAGCTCCTCCTGGAACTGGACCACACCCGGCGCAGACTGGTAGAACCACCTGGGGAGACCCCTCCTGAGAGTGTAGAAGAGGGTCCCCTGTGAGAGCAGATGGGTGGGGGGAGGGGCATTTTCCGTCACAGACTCTACCACTGATTTATTTTCATACTACAGTAAATCATAAGTCCATCAACCTGGCACACAAAGTTAACAGACCTGCCCTCAGTTAGGGCCCTATCAGCCCTGGGTCTTCTCCTCAGCAAGGGTCCCTTAAGTAGGCAAATTGCAGAACTGTCTTCCAAACATAGAAATACCTTTCGTTATAATCCCAGGAAACTCTCAGCTTTGACATTTTATTAAGCCACAGTTATTATTTTAGAAGAAGGCCATGTGCCTTTTGGTACATATTTAAAATTTGTAAATCGTTTTATAAGGTCTCATATTTGTAGCCAGCATTGGAAATTTGCAGTTCCTCTCCCCTGATCAGCTCAGAATTTTCCACCCCCTCACGCTAAATAAGCTGACCTTAACTCTGCATACGATTCTCTAAATGGAAGCCACCAAAACCACAACAAAGATAACTGGATTTTTGTTACTTTGGTTATTTTAATTGTCAGAAATTATCTTTTGCTTAAGCATTAGGGTAAATAGCAAGCTGCCCCAGAGAAAGCCTTTTGACCCAGGTCACGGAATCATTGTTGTCAGTGCACACACACACACACACACACACACACACACAATCTGAGAATGCGTGAACACCTGTGCAGACTCTCGGGCGTGGGGGAGACGGATGCAGCACATATTGATGAACAAAGTTTCTTGCTTCCTTCCCTTTTGCTGGGTCCTGACGCACACGGGAGAGCTTGCACTCGGGAGTGAGGGGAGCTGGCTTTGGGACACACTTCTGGAACTAAGAACTATGTGATCTCCAGAAAATTCTGAACTTATCTGGCCTCAATTACTAATCTCTAAAACAGAGACTGGTATGCCAATTATTAATAGATTTTAAAATGTTGGTAAACTTGACCTAATCATTTTAATTCTAGGGATTAAACCTAAGGAAATAATTAAAAATGGAAAGAAACTCGAGTACCTAGATATCTTAAATCTGTTTTTAGTAATAGTGAAAAAATGAGTATAAGTTAAACACCCACCAATATGGAAATGGTTAAATAAATTATATTTTATTCCTATGATGGAATATTATGTTGCCATTTAAATGAGTGAATAATACTTAAGGACATGATAAAATCGTCATAATATAAAATTAAGTAAAAAAGTATAAAAACATATTCTATAATCTTACTTGTGTATTATTGGGTGTGCATTTTGAATATATACACACACAAAAGTTAAGAAATACATTTAAATGGCAATGATGGCATATCTGAGGAGGAAGAGTATAAATGATTGGGTTTTTTTAATCCTTCTCTTCTATAATAAACTGTATCATCAGAAAAATGTTATTTTAAAAATATTAAAAATAATGGTTTGGTCTAGATTATCTCAAATTTTTTACAATATGAGCATCTATTCCATTTATGAACCAATTAAAAAAATTCAAAAATCACAGGTAGGTTTTAGAATTTCTAAAAACAGTTGATCCTCAGGATAGAACCATTCTGGGCCATGTTCTCATCCCACCCAGGTCAAGACCGCAGAGGATTTGCATGCCTAGGCTTTAGAGGCACCATAACCCATTTCAGAAACCAGAACATTCCTGTTCCCCTTAGTGGCATAGGTACGGTTCTCCTCTTTTCTGCCTTCAGCCCTGGGACTCGTGCAATCAGGAGGCTCATCCTAACTCACGAATCCTCAGCATTTTGCTCTTGTATCTCCCCACACATTATACATGACTTTTGCCTTGAGGCCTCCAGAACTCAGGTAGTAGCTACAGTTGCTGCTTCCCTTTTTATGGAAAATACTTTCAAGGTTATTACTCTCTCCGCACTAAAAGTCAGGAGGGTGCTTCAGTGGGTGTCTGCAGGTTCCCAGACCAGCAGTTTTCACCCCTATGTGACGGGCACTTCATGAATTTCTGGTTCTAAACTTGGAGCTAAAGAGTGTTGGTGTCTGGCCCTTCCCAGGTCTGGAGGCGTCGCTCTGCACTCCAGGTGTTAAAGGAACTTAAGTACGTGAAGGATGGCGTCACCGTCCAGAGCACATACCAGCTGAACATTTATGACTCAAGGCAAAAAATCCAAAGTAGTCAAGCAGTTATTTGACTACCCTATGCAAGAAAATGCATTACTCAGGAACGTGTAGCCATCCATGGCACTTTTTTCAAAAACTTTTTTCAAAAACTTTACCTGGAAGTGATTTCTTATGTAGAATATCCTTTTATGGTTACTGGGAAGGTTCACTTTGCTTTCCAGTCTGAGCACAGAAGAGAGAAGTGAGAAATTCTGAATATGAATGACTCTTCAAACTGCAGGTTCCCAATGCCTGGCCATAGGGTGATAGACACTTTATTCCAGTGAATATCTTTTTTATTTTGCTGTAGAGAGAATAAATATAATCATAGTGCAAGATAGTGCAAGAAAGCACCTTCAAAAGTCAACCGGTCTATCTCATTGCCTTCAGACTCAGCCGTACCATTGCTACCTGACAAGAAGGGCCCCTCGCAGGAGAAACCCAGACTCCCCCCAGAGTTTGCCAGTCATCACTCCCAGGAAATTATTTCACGTATTCCACTTAAACCTCTCATAAGAGTCTGCCAGTTTCTTCTCACTGAATTCTCATTCAAGGTGTGAAACATCCGGGGACTGTCTCCACCGTCATCATCACTACTGCTAGTACTAGTACTGGTGCTGCTGCTACCGTCTGGGGCTCCTACGGTGGTCAGCACTGTACCTCGATTGCCTCGTTGAATCCCACAGCAAACATAAGACTATAGGACTATTTTTACCTTTTTATCATAGGGAGGCTAAGGCACAGAAAGATGAAAACATTTGTTCAAAGCTTGTTGGTAGCAAAGCCGAAATATCAACCCAGGTCTGCCAGACTTTTTCTACAATACCGTGTCACTACATCATCTATTTTGTATGATTTGAAAAACTGTTTATTTTCCCACTTTCTTAATCTTCATTAGGTGAAATTATCCTGGTCTCTCATCCTACTTCCTGACCTGGACTCTGCACCCCTCAGAAACAGCTGCTGTCTATCTGGCTGCTGGGAGGAAAGGGGACCAGACTACGATCTGCCCCTCCAAGATAACTGGGTTCGAGCTGGGGGAAGGAGAGTTCATTTTAAATCCAGGGGAACAATGTCAGCTCCTGAATCTCTTAGGGGAGCCATCTGGTTGGAAGTGGCCCAAAGGGACTTCTCTCGGAGCTGCGGAGCAAGCCTGGGGTTTGCACTGAGATGAGGCGCGCGTTTGAGTTGGCTCGGCGGGGGCGGGGGGAAATTATGAAGGCTGAGGGGGGTGGTTAAAGAACACCCCCGTGCCCCGTGATGCCGCCACTCACGAGGGATTGTGGTAACACTCATCTGGGGTGGAAAGGCTCGGTGGGCGCCTCCGGTAGCCCAGGGCCGCGTGAAAGCGCAAGGAGCCGGGAAACAGGAGCAGCGCCAGGGGCGCATGCCGGGGAGCGAGGGGGCCCCAGTGGCACAGAGCGTGCGAGCTGCACGTTGAAGAGGAGTTTCCTGAGCCCTGGCCCATGACACCATGAAAGCTAAAGGAGCATCAAGCCAGATAAGGTCTGGACAGCACCGGCACAGAGAGGATACCTCTGCTCCCTCAGGCAGTATTTCCATCCACGGATCCCAGCAGTTTTCACTTACAGCTCAAGACTTTGCTTCTGGGCATAGTGGATCAGAAGACAAATGGGCCTTTTCACTTTTAGATTTCCAATCTCAGACGCTAGAATCATTCCTGATGTAAAGCACAGTTTATGTGTCAGTCCTCTGGGGCAAGGCCCAGGTGAAGAGTCTGTTCTGTTCATTTCTGAGCGCAAATCTAATTCAGAGACAGGGGCTTCCCAGTCAGAATTACCTTACGCAAAGAAATAACAAAACACAAGTAGGTCAGTTAAGAGTGGTTACAAAATGTGAGTTGCTCCACCTTATTTTTCCCCTACTCGTGAGGTTTCTTTTATCAGTCTGCCTGCAGAATCTCACTTCTTCGTTTGAACGGCTTCTTCGTGTCTTCAGGCAGACGTGCCTGTCCCTGGACACAGAGGGTGGCCGGAGCAAACATGCAAACAGTTCAGTGGTGCTCTTTTCCCGCTTGCAGTTGCTTCAACAAAAGTTGTGCAATCTTGGTGTAAGTCGCAAAAGGTAAAACTTTCCTGTTCTTTAATGAGTGACATTTACAGAGAGCAAAGGAAGTAACAACCAGGCGAAAGGAAAACGCTCACCCACACAGGCAGTAAGCCAGCCCCATCATGACCTTGATTCATTTTCTCTGGATTATCATTTGTTTATTCACTTGGTAAATATCTATTGAACACCTATCAGGTTAAAAGGCACCGTGCTAAGAGCTGGAAGTGGAAAGGAAGGACGGAAAGAGGGAAGGAAATGAGGGAGGGAGGAAAGGAGGAACTGCAGTCAAGTTCGGGAAATTCATACATGAAGACAGCGAGAGCGATTTAGAGGAAATGCTCTTGGAGTCTGGCTTTAGAGATGACAGAAGTTTTCATAAAACATTTCACCTAGACTTGAAAAGCTGGGCAGATGGGAGAAACATATTCTAAGCTGCGGAAATAGTGTGAGTAAAGTCTTCGAACACAAGCAACAAATTTGCAGCAGAAGTTGCATGGAAAAGACTGGAGAGAGAGAAAGCAGAGAAGTAACGGAGGGGGTTTGATGACAAGCCCAGGAATCTGGGATAATCAGCTGCTTTCGAAATATCAGCAAATGACATCAGAAGCGGGCTTCAGACCGAGGGAAGTGGCAGCCACTTGTACGAAGACGTTTAGGGAGCTGGACTGGAGCTGGGTAAGCCAGCCTGGAGGCTATTGTTGTATCCAGGACGAAGAACAAAAGACTGAACTAGGGCAGAGGCAGTGGAAACTAAGAGGAGAAGAAAATGCAAAGGACAATGCACAGGAACCAGGACACAATAGACACCCCAGGGGTCACACACAGCGGAGCAGTTAACTATACAGTCAAGGGAAAGACAGAGACAGACAGAGATATTTGGGAGTGTCCATATGAAGCCAATAACTGCGAATGTTAAAGTAATAAAACTGCAAAAAGTCTTGTAGTCAAAGGCGGAGAGTGAGCCATGAACAGTCTCTGTTTGACAGCGTCTGTGTTTGAGAGACGGACGGAAGCAGAAGTTAAGCCAGAGGGCGACCTAGAAAGTACAAGCTGGCAGGAGAAACCCAGACGAATCACACGTCAGAGAAACCCGCAGAACAGAGTTTGCAAAGCCAGGCTCTGGACGACCTGGACAGCTCCAGCGGGGGAAGGAAAGACCAAGCCTGAGGAGGCGCTGCGGGCTGCAGGGTCTGTGCCCCCCGAGGGGAGTTACAGGAGGCCGTGGGGCAGAGCCAGGCGGCAGCGCACGGAGTGACCGGGGAGTTGTGGGTTATAAACCCCTCTTGTGAGGAACGGTGACATGGAAGGAGGGAGTGAAACAGCGTTAGGGAAGGAAGTAGAAAAGGGACTTTTCGTGGGTGAGATTCAACCATGCTTTTCCTGTGAGAAGAAGAAGAGTCTGAGAAATGTGCCCCCGGCCAGCCCAGGTTCATCTCAAAGCGACCCCACAGCTTCCCTTCCCTCCGTGGCACGTGCCCCCGCCGTGGACACAGTGGGCCAGAGTGCCGCCGCTCTCTTCCCTGCTTGGCCATTGTTCACGACGGGCACAAATTTGCCCTGTCTCGTTCACCCCCTGACACGGAGCAGAGCTCAAACCTGGGCCTTGACTGGAGCCTCAGGACAGAGCCAGGAGCATTCGCTACCAAGTTTCCAGAAGAGGGAAAGCAGAGAAACAGGAGGGGGGCGGTGCAGACAGCGGGGCGGTGGGGAGGAGGGTCCTCCCGCCCAGCATGAGGGCTGTCACCGCCGTTTACCGTGTTGTCCTGGGCGCCGCCCCCAGCAGCAGACTAGATTCCCGGCCATGCCGGCAGCTGGGCCCGGCCATGTGACGGCGGCCAGCGGAGAAGGGGAAGTGCGGTGTAGACGTCAACTGGCAGGGGGGATCTTTTGTCCTTCCTTCCTCCTTCCTGCAGTCTGGAACTCAGGTGAGAAGGCCAAGGTTCCAGCAGCCACCCTTGGTGATGAAGTGATCTTGAGACAGAAGACAAATGCAGGACATTCTCATCCCAAAGTATTCAATAGAAGTCCAGTCCTCCTATGACTTCGCAGGGCCCTTGGACTTTGTAATGGCCAGATTGCTTCCTTCCAGACTGTTTCTGACAGGAGAAAAATGAAACACCCATCTTGCCTAAGTATTATGTCGGGTTTTCTGTTCATCTGCAGCCAAAGTTTGCGCGTTGCTGGGCTGCGCTGCTTCCCAGGCTCCCCGTGGCGGGCAGCTCCCCACCGCCCAGCTGCTCGGCCCCTCACACCCGCCACAGACACAGCGCCGCTGAGAAAAGGGGAGAATTAGGCGTGGTACTGTGAGCACCTAGGACTCACTGATAGTCTTGAGGAATTCGGTATCTCCGGTGTGTTTTCAATTGCTGTTCAAAAATAAAGCACTCATGTAATACAGTCAAATTTTGATAACATTACATGGGACGATTCCTATTTGGGTTGATGGAGCTCTTTCTTTAAAAGGGCAAAATTTCTTCTGTTCTTATGGAATTAAAGTTCTTACCTGTCATTTGTTACAAGTTGGATTTTCAGGTTGATGAACTAAGTCACGGAGGTTTACCACTCAGGACTTAATAAAAAAGCTAAAGGTTTAAATGGTGGGTTTCTTTCTTCAGGAATGGAAAGCTTGTTTCATGGTGCAAGCTCTGTGGCTGGGTTTGCGCTGATGTCCCGCTGTCCTTCCCTCGCGCGCTCGGTCTGGGGCTGCGGCCCCTTCGCTCATCTCACGCTTGGAAAATGAGGCACAGAATCCTCAGAGTGGCCTGGGTTCAACCCACTCAGTTAGTGTTCTTAAAAAAACAAAACAAAACAAAAAAAAACTTCCTCTTTCTCTAGCGCTTCTTGCACAGCCTGTGTTTATGGTCAGTTCCCATCCAGACTAGAAGCTGCTCGAGGGCAGAGCCATATCCGACAGTTCTTTGTAACTGTCATGGGGGTCTCCCAAGTGCAAGCCCTGAAACACCATCTGATTTGTAAGTGGATGGCAGGCCAGGCCGGCAAGGCTGCTGCCCACGGCTGCACAGGCAGGGACTCCCAGCCCCACCCTCCTGACACGCTCCTTGGCACATGCTTGGCCGGCCGATGCGACTTATTCACGGTGTCCAGTGGTTACTCTGACTTCGGGAGGTCTTTCTAGAGATGACGTTGACTTTGTTATCACTTATACTATCCAGTTATCAGCCCTGATCGCTGTGATCCTTTCCAAGCCATACTTAATTTTCGTTTTGCTCTGTTTTCACTTACTCTTAGCGTCTTTTTCCATCTGTCCTGTGACTCTGTTTAAGAGGTTGTGCTTTTTGCTCAAGATTTCGTTTTTGCTGCCTGTTTCATGGCGCTCTTGCTTCCGCAATGGAAAGCTGTGGGTGAGGCACACACCTGACTGATACTTTCTGACAGCTGAGAAATTTGTGAAGATGAATAGTTCTCTCCGCTTGGAGAACATCATGTTTGGGTTTATTGACAAGTATACTAGTTAAAATATTGTGAAGCCTTCACAAGATTTTCTACTTACCAGTACTAGCCACAATAACTTTTATATTCCACACTGAATAATGAATTTGCATCGGTCATTACATAAGTTATCATAAGACTATAATAAATAGATCACAGAAAATACAGCTAAAAAGTTCCATCGAATTTGTGAGAGGGGTTTTTTTGTATGTTCACCAAAAAGCAGTTTAATTCCTTTACTCTATGAGCAACTTATTTGGCTCTTCAAGCACATAGAAGCCAAAAAGCACTGTTTCTTTAGGTTGTAAATGTGCAAAAAATCAGATTTTACTTTCCTTTTCTTAAAAATTATTCACAAATTATTAACAACAAATGCTGCCTCACATGGAGTAACACATGCCAGTGCTGTGTGTGTTTTACCTGACTGGTATTTTAATCCTCATTTTATGTGTTTGAACGCTGGGGCTCCAAGCAGTCACTGCACTCACCCAGAGTCACTCGGATTACAAATAATAGCACCAGGGTGTGAATTCAGACCCATGGAACACAAAATTTGTGTCTCTAACTACTCGGGTTAACAACAGGTTAACAGCCTCCCCCTGAAGTCAGAGCAGTGCTGAATCATTCAGTCAGCTGCTCAGGCGCCCGCGTGGGTTGGGACAGGGCTCAGAGATCCTGACGCCACGTTGCCGGTGGATGCTGGAACCAGGGTTTGAAACTGAGTGAGGCTGTCCCTGAGACTGTTCACCTGACCATCTCGCTACCACACCACAGGCCGTTTTGTAAATGAAGGGTTAAGGAATACATGATGCAACCTTCTAAAACAGAAAGCCCTGGGGAACTTTGACCTACACACTCACTATCTCTGTGGCCACCTCCGTGATCCGGACGGCCGCTTGGGGACAGCAGAGGCTCAGGGGCGGTGGAAGGGAGATGAAAGAGCCAATTCTCCATTCTTCTGTGGTCCCCAGAGAGGAACACTGTGAACTTGTTCCCAGTCTCTGTGGCTCATGCCAGGGTCCTCCGCCTCCCCCTTCTGGGGACAAGTCCACCGGAGAACTCGTCCCTTGAAATGTATCCTCGTGTGCGGGGGAGAGAGAATAGGGGATTGTTTACTTGAGGTGGCAAAAAATATATATACACGCATCTTCAGGCTTTTTAGACATATTTTTATTGTTTTACAAACTGGACAACAGAGTTTCATTGTTAGTACAGTGACCTACTAGGGTTTGGTTTTTTTTTTTTTTTTTTTCCTCTCATCATTAACCATTTAGTTACTATCAATGTGTTTTAACTCTCTGGAAAAAGATAGTGGCATACCATAATAACCTGAGTTCCACCTGGTCAGTGCTGAGGGGCAGGTTGCCAAGGCCCGGGAGGTGCTGCGCTGTATCAGGTTGCGATTCAGGAGACAGCACTGAATCGGGCCTCGGCCACGCCCCAGAGCGCTATTCACAGCGACTTCGCCCTGGACGGTCCTCCCTTCTGCATGAGGCCTGAAACAAAGCTTCTAATCACTTCCGATCCCTATAGCTTTACTGCTCTTAGGTAAGGTTTAAGGATTCTTGGTCAAATTTCAACTCAAATGGGTTACCTTATTCTTAAGGCTTAATCTACTTAATTCTTTTTGTAGTTTCAATTGAAAGTGATAGACTCTTCTAGGCTCTTTGTATTCCATTGTTGGGGGAGAAATAGCTGCTACCTCTCTCTCCTTACAGACCTCACCGCTTCCCACCAATGAGTTAATTTCTCTTGCCAATTTCTGAAAATTTGTGTTCATAATATCAGCTGATGGATGAAAGTTACTGAAGAAATTTCTAACAATGTGGAGGCTTTGCTTAAATTGATAGTTTGTTTTATTTGATTCTAGTTCTCCGTGAAAACACAGGCAAGAATGGTCTTTGGAATGTTCTTCTGTCTACAGAATCAACCCAAACAAAACTATTAATGAGAGTCATGATCTTGCTAGTATTGATAATAACCATCACCACTCATTTCTGTGTGGCTGAAACAATCACTAGAATCATGACATATCCAAAAAGAGACTCGGTGTTTAACGTAGTATCTGCCTTCAGCATGAGTATCTTTTACATTCACAGGTTTCATGAGAAAGAATAATTTCGAAGTATTTAACTAAGAAAGTTTAGAAATTGCACATTTAAGCTTTGACATAGTTATGGAATAGTAATTTCTTACATAAACATGGAACTTTCACTTTTATTATCTCATTTAATCTTCACAAATAATCTTGAGGTGTAAAGATTTCCCTATTTGATAGACAAGGAAACTGAAACTCTGGGATGCTAATTGACCTGTTGGAGGCCACAGAGGTTGTCACTTACAGAGTGCAGTCTTGCTCTGATGGTTTTTACTCTCAGTCCAAAGCAACGGCCTCCACTTTGCTTAGCACCGGAAGAGTGGAAGATGAGTCAGTGCTGTGAGTCCCAAGAGGGGGAGATTCTACTGGTTCTTAGCATCTAAGGAAGCCTCATGGAAGAAACTTTTCTTAAAAAATGGATAAAATATCAATAGTTTAGAAGATGCAGCCATGAAACCACGTGGCTGGTCCATATTGCATGACCAATAGATACTTGTTAAACAAGTGAAGAATGAATGAATGAATGAGGATGGAAGGCATCTGAGATCAGGAAAATGATCTGCAAAGGTGTGAAGGCAATGGTGTGTTTGAGGGGCATGAGTAGGACCCGCTCGCTCTGGGAGAGCATCCCTCAGACAAGCAAAGGGGAAAGGCTGGGAGAATGTTCTGGGAGTCTGGAGGGCATTGAAGGGCATTAAAGGGGAAGCTAAAAAGTGTTCACTTTGCCTTGTAGATTAGGTCAGGGTTCCAGTTGCTTTTGTTTCTACTTTATCCTGATAATGAGAAATCAATGACAACTTGTAGGACATGATAGGACCAAGCCCAGTGTTTTAGGAAGATGAATAGGGAATGAAGCACAAAATACATGGAGAGTGTGTGACGCTCCTGATTTTAAGAACCTCACCCTGCATCTCTCTAAAGCTTCTCTCAGCTCTTCCCATCAGTGGGAAGCAGAAGATTTAAAGGTCAACCTGGCTGGAAGGGATGGGGTTCAAAAAAGAAGAAAAAGGAAAGAAAAAGAAATATTTCTTTAAAACTTCCCTTCCTTGGTTTGTACCAACAGATATCTATCATATGGTGGCTCTTTGCGTTAGGTTTTTTAAGTTAATCAGTACAGTTTACTACAGAAGTGCAAAGCTTTCACTACAATAATAATTACATAGAGTAATTTCCTATATAGAAGATGATCAAATATGCTTCTAAAATTAGGCAAATGCAGACTTATGATAAAAATATATCTTTAATAAAACTATGTCTTTTATTGATTTTATTGTAACATATTTCCTTTTTGCATTCTTAATTTAAAGCAGTGAAATGCTGGTTTGGTTTAAAATAAAATATGGAAAAATCCTTGTACTATAGGAAATTTGTCACTCTAATGGGTGTCTTACTCACTGGAACAGTATTTTGGCTGTATTGGAGCACATTGAAAGGAATTAGATTCAGCTTTGCCAACATTTCACTGTGAAAGAGTTTGCTATAACAGTGTTTTATTATATTCTTATTGAACTTCAGCCAGTTGAAAATAGAATCTCCTCACCATCTTTTTAAATTAGCCTTAAGCTACAGATAAAAAGACAAAAATCAATGCGCAAATTTAGCTCTTTGTGCTTGCTTCCTTAAGAAATTTGCCCTGGTGCTCATATGCAGGACTCATAGATAATAGAACACAGAGTAATTGGAAGTTCTCAAGTAGCATTTCTTATTCAATTTAGGTCTATTTAAGTGCCTGGTAAGTCCTGTACATAAATTGTTTCTTTAATGCTACAGGTTATACTGAGTCTACGAACGCCTCGATACTAGCTCAATCACAACATCCCTGACACGTTTTATGTGGCCATGACAATTTATGGTGAAATTTCGAATGTCGAACTATAATGAAAACTATTAGAAAAGAGTAGTGCCTATGTAATGGTGCAATCTATTTAATATTATATTTTACTAAGAATTGCAAAGAACTTTGAGTATCCAAATAGGAAAAGGAAGCGCATATACAAAAAAGGTATTATTCTCATTGGCCACACCCGGTTTAATGCCTCTGATTGTTCTAAGTGGTACAGATGCTATGACTTTCTAAACTCTTCTTAGGAAAAAAATAACTGTGAGTTCCTAAAAATATCCATCTGATTGAGAGGAGTTGATTCAGAGCCTCGAGTGGCTGCTGTCCTTCCACAGTGGATAAGAAAGGCTGCAAGCTGAGGAAATACAACTCGGCCTGCCTTCAGGCATTAATACAAAGAAACCTATGGGAAGGCACCCAGAGACACAGGAGGGAGAGAAAGCTGACCATTCCTGGAAAGGGCGGTCCTGCAGGCTCCACACACTACACCAGTGTACGGGAACGAGAAGAAGAGAACAGTTTGCATGCAGAGACCTGGTGGGCAAATGGAAACAGGACAAGCAGTGGAAGTTAGGCCAGATCATGGAAGATTTGTTTTATTTCCATGGCATGATATCCACAAGGCCAGGAATGCTAAAGCCAGAAAGGCAATGCAATTAGCAGAAACCAAAAAAGTAATTAATTTAGCATGCCATCATCTATAAGGCAGAAGCAAACAGTGCCGTCCATCACGAGTGATGGGAAAGGATCTTAACCACATTCCAGGCAGCTCAGCACACGGCACCACCGGAGAGAGGCAGATGCAGGAGGAATGCAGCCCCGCTCTGGGAGTTGTCACAATTGATTTTTACTAAAAAAAAAAAAAAAAAGTAAGTGGGAGCAATTGGCCAGAATAAGCCTGGATTGTAATAGAAAATGAAACTGAAAAAGAAAGATCAGGGGACCTTGTTATAAAACAATCCACATAATTCCTGTAACATGGATCCGCCCTAATAGGATATCCTGAAGCTGGATCTCAGGTTCAGCATGAGTGAAGTTCCAGGATAGTTCAGGGTTGTCATAGGAAATCTAGATTTTTCAAATTAACACAGCTTAATGATGTTACATGTGGTTACTTTAACAATTGGTACATTTTACTGCAGAAATATAAGCCAAATTTTGGGAAAATATTAGATGGTCAAAGAGAATTCCTTAAGAAAAAGAGCAAACTGGGTACCTACAACATAAACTGGTGGCCTAGCTGCAGATTCACCATCCGTAGCCGAGACGAGACGCTGGAGGAAATAACTGCATCATCGATTTAATCCCACAGGAAATGCAAAGCGACTACCTCAGCTTCCTTGCACTTGTACAATGAACTTCGCAGTTGCATAGTGAGAGGGCAAAATTAAATGTTCTTTGTTTGTATGTATCTCGATTTAGCTTCCTGACTGTGAGCCCCTAGACTGCTTGGTGAGGGCCAGTCAAGTGCCTGCCAGTCCACCCAGGGGAGATTTTTGTTGCCCTCAGGTTTAAACCTGCTTCCCTGGTGTCTCCTCCCCCATACAGAGAAGCCTCCACCTAGTCCAAGGCCCAGCAAATCACCCCAACACCCCCAGGCAGAGAGGAGGAGGAGGGGGCGCGCTCCCCACCTCTCTGTTTCAGGCCGGCGTGCAGGACACAAGGCTTCCCACACAAAGACTGGGCCATTGTGCCAGCCCTCTCAGCTGGCAGGCCCTGGCACCCTCTGAGATGCATGCACCCACGACCTTCTAGAATCATTGTAATGTGCCGCCTAGCCTGGAGGGTTTTGGTGTGTATCCCCCTCTCTGCAAGCTTTCAGCTCTCCCCTACTGCACTCAGAATGCAGCCCCAGGGGTTGATTCCAACATAGCCCAGCAGCCACAGGCTCCGAAGAGCTGCTGATCTAAAAGCAGCTGGAAAGCAATGTTCAGACTGTCTCCACTCTCAGATCCCCCTCGAATTACTAAGGAAATTCTCCCATGAGCACCTTTCCCCTACACACAGACACACACACACTCTGTTTGCAATTCCAAACTCTCCACCCCTCTCCTCAGCATGGAGCTGGTGTGCTGGAGAGACCTGTTTTGCCGAGCTGTGGCCCAGTCCAATCTCTACCGTTTCATATTCTTACCGTGCGTTTGGGATTTCGATTCCCTCGGCCATTTCTAGCAGCCCTCACCAGGACGTGGCCTGTCTCATGGCCCAGTGGAGGCTGTCACATGCGGGTGATATTTCAAACTACTCCTGAGGGTGACTCCACTCACCAGCCCATCTCATGGGCTAAAAAATGATGGCATTCCCTTGCTTCAGTTTAGTTTGATATAATCCAACTCAGCAAATATTTACTAACCACCACTCTGTGGTGCCCCCACCTGGAGGTGCCATTCTGCTCCAACTCCTGAGTGGCACAGGCAGGAAGGGTCTGATCACCTTGCCCACCCCCCAGGCATACATCATGATGGCTTTGATGGTTATTACTGAGCATCCGCTCCTTGCAATTTTGACATCTCCGCCCTGGACTCTGTGCCTTCAGCTCCCCTCTCCTTTGCCCCAACTCGTACCTGCTCCTCACCCTCCTCTTCCTGCTCTGCGGTGACAACGCCCCCAGCCCCTGAGCTCCACATGCTCCGGGCAGTTTCATACATCCACTCCCATGCCAGTGGTTCTCAAATCCATTTTTCTAAAAGTCCATTCTCTCCCAAACACCAAACTCAGGTTTTTGACACTAAACTAACTCACTGTGGCCAACATTGAAGTCATCGCTGGCTTCCCACACCCGCCCCTCCTGTCTGGCCAGCCTTTTGCCACTGCCAGAAGCTCAGCGCCACCATGGGTACCACCCACCATGGGTATCACCTCACTACCCCGGCCCAGTCACTTCGCTCAGTCCTGTGGCTTCTGCCTGGGAAAAGGCTCCCAGTCTCTCCTCCTGCCGTGGCCACCACCCGGCTTCAGGCCTCTCCTCACCTCTCTCAGGGACTGCTGAAGAGGCCTCCTACCGGGAGCCCGCTCTCCTCCCCGGTGGACACACCCGTGCTCTGCCGTGGGAATGGCCTAGCCCTTGGAGCTCGTCCTGGCGCTGCCTTGCGATGCCACGTTGCCTGCAGGACACAAGGGCCCTATTGGATTTTCCAGTCTGTAGCCCACTTTTCCTATTTCACCGTCTTTTCACTTAATGGGTTTTCCACACAAAAAGTAGATTCTCATATCTCCATGACTTATCAAAGTCCCACTCCTCCCCCCAGATCCAGAAGACTTTCTGCCGGGAGGAGTCCCAGCATCCCGGCAGTCTCCCGGCAATGCCCTTCAGTGACGCTGGAGCAGCGCACGTGGCCTCTGCCTGCGCTTAGCTTGTTCTGTTCCAGGTCCCGTCCTGTGGCTGCCTCTGTCATTATGGGAAGAGCTCCTTGGAGGCAGGGCTTTCTCCTGGTCACCTTTACATTCCTGGGGTCTAGTGCATGCCTCACACTAAATCAGTACTAATAACCGTCTACTCTTCGATAAGGTGATAAACAAATGATGAGTGAGAAAAAGTCCCATCATGAATCATATTTCTTTGAAAGACCACTTATAATATTGTTTTTATAATTCTAATTGTCATTTTTCAGCTATGTTGAGGTTGTGTGCATTTACATGAGTATCTTCTCCCAAATGGAATTCCGTGATCGGTGCAAACAGAGTCCCCGAGCACAGTCCTGGTTTGCTTCATCACATCAGGGCCACAGGAGCCCTGGATCAACCATTCTGTGTATAGAAAAAGCTCTCCCAAGTAATTATCGTCTTTGGCATGGACATAGTGGGCATTTACCAAATGTTTAGTCAGTACTGAATTTATATGTTCCTGTATAATTTTTTTATGGTAGTTGATGGTAAAATCCTGTGCTTGATCAAAATGATGGATTACTAGCTCTAAATTTATTTAAGCCCCCCAAAGCTACAGTAGAAAATCTAATGTATTCTCTTAGAGGTGGCTTTGTTAAAATACTAATTCGATGCCATTTGCGAGTCCACCCTCTCCTTTATCACAGTCAGGCCACTAACCCTCAGGTCTAAAAGCTCCTCTCTTGGGAAATAGGGGTCACTCCAAGGGCTTGGCCTGTGAACTCGAAGGTCGTCTCCAGCTTGGAGAGGTGAAGAATCTTTGATTCTATGGTTCTAAAGGGCAGCCTAATCATCTTTAAGTGGCCTTTCTCATGCTTTGTCTAGTTTCATTTTTGTTACATAATCTGCACTGAAATTCCCTCAGGAGTTGCAACAGCAGTTTAGTTCATGTCTGACTTTGCATGTTGTTCTTGTATTGTGTTCAAGATCTGAAAAACAGTGGTCACTGTCCATCCAGATAGCATTCAGTAGTGGGGAAAGGATTCCTTTGTACAAAGCAAGTGTGGGCTTAGGATCTTCCCAGATGCTATTCATTTGTAGATATTTACTAAGAACAAATAAGGAATGTGTGCTAGAACTTGAAAAACGTCTTTTCCATTTTTATCCATCTTGTAAGTGATCAACATACTTTCCTTTGATCAAATAGAGACCATACCCTTTTAGCCTAACAAGACAGGAGAGGGTAATTCTTAGAAATGTCAAAGATGGTTGGGGAATGGTGCAATGGTTGGGGAATGATACTGCCTAAAACATTTTGCCAAAAGAAATTAAAGTGGCGATTTATAATTCATGTATACAGCCCTTTTGTACAATCAAAGGAAGCATCATCCGTACCGCTAAATTCTATGTATAACATAATTTTGTTGAAGAAAAGTCAGGCA
>RJWJ010011624.1:0-20296 GCA_004363605.1 Indri indri | reverse complement strand
AACCAGCTAACTCCACTTGGGTTTCTCTGGGGAGAGATGCGGGGAGTTTTGTGCAAGTGTGTTTACGTGCGGCTGTCAAGCCCCGTCGGCGTCAGTGGAGCATCAGCTGCTCTCTACGCCATGTGCCCGGCGCCCGTGACTGACGAGGGCCACGTTTGCTGTCCCGGCTTTATGTAAATGCTGGCACACTGGTCACTGAGGACATGCTGTTTGCTGCTACTCAGTTCATGCTTGCATGGTCAGACTCCTAGGTGGCCTGTCACTTATTTCTGTGAGATCTGGTAACACCACAAAAGCAGTAAAATTCATCTGTGTGAAGTAGAAGTAACAGAATCCAAAAATCAGAAAGTTTACTCCATGTAGATAAGGTCAATCCAATAGAAGAAAGTAAGTTTCTAATGCAGGTCTTAATTATGTGGCTGGGTCCAGATTGCATTAAATTAGTTTTCCCTTCCAAAAGGAAAAACATCTTGTTCTCATCCTAACTGAAAGTTCTTATCTGTAAACCCCCCAGCAATTACTCACTAGTATCCTATTAAGAGCCAGAAAACTTGCCTACATATAACATAAATAGAATTTCAAATGAAGACATAAACATTCCTAAACAAAACGTGAAGTCCCCAACATGTACATTTGTTCTTCATAAGCACAGTCATAAAGATGAGCCCATTCTGCAGCAGTCTGCCTTGAGCCAGATGTCGGGATGTAAGGTTTCTAGGGTGAACATGCTGGTTAGGGCATAGTCTGGTTGGTGCAGAGGTTTGCAGTAGACAAGAGCAGTCGGACCTCACAGGAAGGGCCTCAGCTCTTAAGCAAAGAGCCCAATGCACTGAGGTAGTTCTGAAGGTTCAACATCTGTCTGAAAATAATCTAACAGCTCTGCCAGACAGCACAAGGGACTTTAAATAAAGTTCTTTCTTGTGAAATTCAGATTTCTTTTCTTAGAGAGGTAAAAATGATTTATTTTCTACTTTTCTTCTGATTGGACTGCAGTGATCAAAAATATTTATAAGAATAAAAGTTAATGAGAACAATCTAACCTCTCAGAACCCTAGTAAAGCTTTAGAGCCCTGAACTAGAATTGGGCAAAAGGGTAGGGTTCTTTTATGTTAAAAAATACACTCAAATGTTCTGTAAGCCCACCCCAAAAGACAAGTCGAAAACAACTTAATCTTCTCTCACTGATTATTTCCGTCCGATTTTGCCTGTCGCCGCTGATGTCCACATAAGCAACTCCAAGTGTGCTTACCCAGCGCGCATGTGCTGCTTCTCAGGTAAACTGTTATTGCCCAACCATCTCTAGCGACTGCTTTGCTGCCAAAACAGCCCAAGTCAGAAATCCCTTATTAAGCATCTATTAGAATACTAAATTTTAAATATTATTTACATATTATCATTTCAATGGCTTGGAAACAAAATGTTACTCAAATTCAAGTCAGAAAAGAGATTATTAATCAGTCCTTAGTCCAGGAGGACAACATAAAATACGGGCACCTTTTCCTAAACTATTCCACCTGGATGGACGTTAGCCCTTCAAGACTGCAATAGAAAAAGAAAGAAAAGCAATAATTAAAAAACTAAATTCACTATTATCTCTTCCCAACCCTCCAAACCGAATTCCCTCCCAGCCTCTGAATCAAATTTCTGTGAAAGACCACCCCCTCCAGTCTCACATGGTGTCCGACCTTAGTGTCACATGATCTTCCCTTTGTCTGAAGCCCACCTCTTTCAACAAATTCGAGATGCCCGGCCACGCCATGTGTCCTTTCCCCATCTCCTGCCCTCAGCAGACCCCTGCGTACTCCCATCTGGGCCACTGTCCCTTGCTCTGCCATGGGTCACTTTCTGTGCCATCCTCTGTGGGACGCACTGCCACTCTTGGGCACTTTAGAGAGATCATCTGTAAGCCTTCTCTGAGCTCTGGGATTTCGCAAGGCTATCCTTCGGCTATAAGACCCTGTGAGTCTATCTTGGGTGGGCCCTTCAGGCTCCATGCCATTGGGACGACGGCCCTGGGGACCACCCTCCATGCGGACCTCTGTGCCCAGGTTTCTCTGACACCCTCTCCTCCACTCCCACCTCCAGCCACAAAGTCCCTCTGCTCTGGGGTTGTCCGGAATTCTCTAATCTAGGACATTTCCATCCATGTCTCTGCCTCTAAGCCAACGTAACATTTCAGGACAGTCTCTCTTAGAAACACACACTCCACCTTGTCTGTGTTGCACTTGTCTTATGCCCCAAAGTAGACTGTAAGCTCCTTGAAGACTGTGTCTTACTGCTCGCTCTCTGAACCCCCTCCCAAACCAGCAGTGCCTGCAACCAGCAAGTACTGCAGAGTAGTCATTGAATTGATTTCAATTAATTCAGTTTTTAACTGAATCGAGCAAAGGATGTCACAAGCTTGCTTTTATAACTAAAGAAAGCACAGTTGTGCAGCTGTCTACAGAGTCTCTGGGGGGTGGAGGGAATGAAATAGGGAAAACCCTCAGAAGCCAGCTGACTGCTGGTCAAACCAGGTGCAAGTTAGGAAAAATTCTATAGTGAATGAGGAAAAATAAGATGCACAGGGGAAAGAATACCAACATTCTTGCAAACAAACCTTGAAGTATGATTTTTGCAAAGAATGCAAGGATTATTTCAGTTCCCTTGTTGACTAATTTGTATGTTCTTCCTACAGATACTTTCAGAAAAAGACCTATTGTTTGTTTTTCTCTGCACCGACACAGTATCCATTGTGCATAACTGTAATCGCAGCACACATAGTTGAAAATGTGGGCTTCGGGACAGGCTGTATTTCCCCCTCCAGCTCTGTAGACAGTGAATGCTGTGTTCTTTATCTCTTATCACAGCCCTTTTGTCAAACATTTAATGATTTTTTTCCCCTAGACAAATTTGTAGCTTGTTGTGAACCATAAAAATGTCTATTGCCTTGTTTTTAAACATTTAAACTTTGCTATGTATGTCTCAAGATGAGCGTGAATTAAGGTGTTTATTTCATTTTAAATACATTTTTTATTACAGCATACAAAGCTAGATTTCTACAATGTGTATGGCTTACATGAAACTCTATTTAGACTTGATGAAAATGTATTTTATTTTTGTAAGTCTGTACTTTGGGGGAAGATGGTTATGCCTGTTGGCGCCCAGGTCGGGTGTGTTGGGAGCACTTGTCAAGTGCTAGACAGGTGCAGACATCTGTAACTTTCTGCAGCATGTGGCTGTCACTAGATTTCCTGCCTAGAAACGATAGAATGACATACTTCTCCACCCCTGGGGTCTCCATTTTTCCAAATGCCCGAGACTTTTTACTATTCTATAATTCATAAACATGATCCCGAGGCCTGTGAGAGATAAAAGCTTTGTTTTTTAAACCTAATAAATAATAACGCTTTGTTGTTCCTGGTTTCAGAATTGTAATATGTTACTTGATACAGACATTTGAAGACTTTAATTCAAATGAAGATTCATGACACAGAAACAAAAAAAAAATTTCAGACACATTGGCATCTAACTTCAGGGCAATTTTAAAGTATTCATTTTATACGCTGGGGATAGAATCAACAAAAAGTTTTAATGTTCTACTTTATATTTTACAAATATCACATTATTGAAAATATATTTTGTGTTCTAATCATTTCCATGAGGCTTCACTTAGACCGAGGGGATAAAAATGAGTGTCAGTCTTCAAATGCCTAGAGGAAAAACTTTAGTTTTTTTTTAAATCTGTTTTTGAGGGCTGATTTTAACTTTTAAAGACAATGTGTGAAAAGTTAAGGTCAGAGTTAGTACTTTCACCATTATTCAACTAGCATTCCTGTAAATTCTCTTATCAAGTGTAGAAAACTATCAACAGGGCAATTCTTCCCAGGGGCTGTCAGACCAGAAATGTCGAGACTGACAATTCTTAAGAATCTAAATAAAGAGTAAGAAATGTGTGCAACATGGTCGTCTTCCCAAGAACTGGAAGGAAAACACTAAATAAAGATATGGACTCAGAATTTTAGCTGAAACGTTTCATTTTTTAAAAATTTTGTATTATTTAAGTCAATGACTTTTCCTCAAAGATATTTTTTTAAGTTTTTATATTCAAAGTTAAAAATTGCACCAGCACATCATTATTTGAAAGTATTCCTGAAAGCATTTCAAATGACGATATATTTTAAATGTAGCGCCTATTTTACACATGTTGGAAAAAATATAAATCAGAGACTTTTCCAAGTCCATGTTGGATTAGGAGGCCATTTCTTAATCCTAATCGTGTTTGACAACACATAAAGCCATCTGTGGTGGAGATTCCGCCTCCAATTACACGTCCCTTCGTAATCCATGGACTCTGCTCTCCCTTCCACAGGGGGGAGACTCCGCAGCCTGTCTCTGGTGGTCCCTGTTGTTCCTTTTGAAGTCGCAGAACTTAGCTTCAGCTCTTCTCCTTAATCTCTCTGTTTTGTTCTCCCCCCACCGCCCTCCGTCCTCCTCTTTTCCTTCCCCGCTCCTTCCTTCCCTCCCTTCATATCTTTCTTATTTCATTATTTCCATCTGTCCATCTTTCCCAAAGCAGGAAGCTCCCTGGCACCTCCAGGCTGGCGGTTGTCCGGTGGGGCGCACAGCCACAGGCCGCCTGCCTGTCAAGCGTCACGCTGTCTGCCAGGGCTCGCTACTGCCAGTTGTTCCTGGGAAGGGGTGCAGTGCAGCCAGGTTTTACTGAGTGTTTAGTAGTCACAGGGGCACACCTGTGCTGAAGAGGATAGCTTTTTTCTTTTAGGCTGTGGTCGCTTCAGTCATCCAAACAGCCTATTTGCTGAGGCATCAACGTCCAAGTATTTGGGAGCTACTAGAATTAGTCCTGGCAGAGGGAATGTGCAGGCCTGCTCGGCCAGCAGGAATGAAGCTGCCCGCTGAGCCTCGGGCTCACCACTGCACTTCCGAGTCCTTGTCCTTCCCTCCACCTCTCTGCTCCCCGTCACCTCCTTTCTCCCCAGCCCTCTTTTTGGGTCATTAACACACTTTGCAGGCATCAGACATTTGGGGCTCTTCCAAGTGTTTCCCTCTAAACCGACGTCCACAGACTTGCCGAACAGTACTCCCGCCGCTCCCTCCCTCCTGGGACGGGTCCTCTCCAACTGGAACCTTGATTCGAAGTTGACCTCCAGGGCCTACTTCTGTTGACCCTTGACTTTCTCTGTGTTCAAAATGAGGCAGTGTTTCCAAAGGTGGCGATGGAAGGGGTCTCTTTGTCTATGCACAAGAGAGAGAGTATTTTGGGATGTGTCAGTCCTCTTAACCATACATAGATGCTTGGCATTCGATTGTTCTGATATTCCATTATAATGAACTACTAATTATGTTTGGCTAATTCTTTATTTCCTTTATAATTCCTTAAATCTCAATCTAATGTTGAAGCATTGACTCCAAAGACAGTGCTGCTGAAGAATAATGTAACTACATGGGCTGCCCCAACCACATCGCCAAGACCCTCTCTCAGTTTTGTCTCCTTACATCCTAAGTAACCTATTAAGACGCGTCCAGTGCGGACAAGTGTTCAACTGCCACCCCCTTCCACGTCCACGTGTCCTTATAACACAGTGTTCTCAATCCCATGGAACTGCCTTTTCTAGCTACAAAATATTTCCCCCCCAGTTCCTGGAAATACACTTTAGAAACATCTTACAAGGGAACATACATAATAAGGGGTCCCGCTTACACCCGCAGCCTCTGAGGCGCCGCCGCCCTCCCTGCGCTCCACCCTCCCCTCGCTGTGCGTCCTCCGTTGCCCGGCCCAGACACGGAGCTTCCAGGCCGAAAGGCACCATTCCTCTCCACATCGTGACACTGTTTTCCTCCTGAAGTAAAGTTTCTATCCGCACTGCAATTCTAAAATTGCCTTCTCGGAGAGCCATGACTTTCGTATTATCAGCCCTGAAATTTCTCTCCTCCGTGACCTCTCTTTCCTTTGACCCTGCCGATGACTCTGTCTTGCAGTGGCTTCTGAGAGGCCACCTCACAGCTCGGCAGTCTCGCGCGGTCCTCCCCTCCTCCTCTTCTTCCTGCTCCTGCTCCCAGACAGGGGCAGCTCCTCTTCCTTCTCTCACTCCAGGAGCTTGGATCTGAGAGACTTCCCACGTGTTCGGGTCCTGCTCAGACCCTGTCTCTCTAGTTGCTGGCCAAACATGTCCCCTGGCTTGTGTCATGGCCACATCAAAAGCAACATGTCCAAAATCAAAATCATCATTTTCCTCAAGAATTTTTGCAATAATTAAATGAGGATGTTCACTTATAATGCAGAGTTAGGGGAGTAAAACAGTGCCTGGCACGGGACAAGCACATTAAGACCCTGATAAGTGAGAGCCGTTGTTACTACTGATCACCAACAGCTCCTGACGACTTTGCTGTCTCTGTTAACGACGCCATCATTCCCCTGGTCTGCCAGGATCTGAATCTTAAAGGGATCTTTGACTCCTTCCCTCCCTTTTCCCCAGTATTTGTCTCCTCCAAGGCCTTTCATATTCTAGGTTTCCTGGAAACTTTATCTGTAACCCCACATTACTGTGCAACGTTGGAAAAGTTGCTCTCTAAGAGGTAAAACAGGAATAATGAAACCTACTTTAGCAGGATTGGGGGTGACATTAAGCAAAACAGTGAAAATAAATAATAATGTGCTTGGCAGTTGATAATGGCTCTGTAATTGTTACTCACCTTCAGTGTTTATAACCGTGCACGTAGAATCTAGGGAGACTCCAGTGACAGTTTCTTGAAAGCTCGTGTAGTCACCTATCATATTCTGCAATCAGAGAAGGAAGAGAAGACAGAAATGGATATAAACAAATACCCCTATGCATAACACAAGACCTGAGATAAATAGATGTTCAAAAGACAGACAGGTAGATGATAGGTATATAGGTAGACAGACGGACAGAAAGACGGTTGGGTAAGTGGGTGACTGATCAGAATAAAAACAGGAAAGATATGATGAAGGGGGAAAACCAAAGCAGAAAAAAAAAATAAGTAGAATTTGTGGTCATTTTACTGAACTTTTAAAAACTTGAACCTAAAATCTTCAAGATAATTTCCTTTGCTTTTTTTCACAGTAAGAAATTTTCCCTTTGAATATAATCATAACTGGTTTTCTGTTAGTCTAATCACTTCTCTCTGTGAACATTGTTGGTGCTTTCAGCTGCTCCAAAAGTACAAATCTATTTTGAAATCTCCTTTAGCTATAAGAGGAAGGGAAAAAGTACCATCTGTAAATGCTTTTGTCTAGAGGTGTATCATCAAAATAGAGTCCCGTTCACCTGCTGTCCTTAGGAAACCGGAGACCAGAAACCCAAGCAGAGCAGTCTGAAAGGCCTCACCCGTAACCATCCACCTCTCGGGCACACAACACTCCCCTGGAGAAGAGGAGAGAATGGTGGAGGGGGATAAAGAGTGTGGCCAGATCGAAATGTCATTGAGAAAGGGTGTGTGAGGGTAGAGCTCCCTTCCTTTCAAGTCCTGCCAGAACTCACTCTCCGACTTTGCCCCAGAAATAACCACTATTCTGTTTTCTTATGTTTGCTGTGTGTGCACATATGCGTGTGTGTATAGATATCTATATGTATATATACATATATATCTCTATACACACATACATATATGTATATAGTTAGGGATATATATGTGCTGTATGTAATATATATCTATATCACTATATATAGGAATGTCTTGAACATGTTAAGGGTTATTAAATGGCATCACAGTATGTGTACTTTTCTGCAAGACTTGCCTAAGAATACAAAACATTAGACCATTAAAACTAGAAAGTGACATTGTGATAAGAGATACGGTGCTGGACAGGCAAAAAAGGAAGGAATTTGCTTTGCTAGAGACTGGCTGGCAGAGGGATGCTTTACTCGTCTTTATCTGCTGCCAGTCTTGAGTTTACAAGAATATTTTATTAAAAAATTGAAAAAAATAAGACAGCTATTTTTTTTTCTAGTATGGAAAAGGAAAAGTCCTAAACCTATTAGTGCCCTAGAAACCTTGCAGCACAAAATCAGAAACTGGGACATTGGCTTCTCTTCAGGAGGAGACCCCACAGCTGTACACACACACACACACACACACACACACACACACACGCGCGCGCGCGCGCACACACACCTGTCCCAGTGTCTACAGGAGACTCGATTCCATGATCTGTGTCTGCATGACCTCACTCAAAGGCAAATAGTACTAACCTTGGACTCCAAACGCCAAGGGTACGAACGTGGGCACATGTCACATGCTTCTCGGTTCATGCATACTTTCCGAACAACACACAGCCGTGAGTAGGAGAGGGAAAAGGATTGAATTTCATGAGCAGCATTCAAGATGTATTGATAGAACTGCACCAAGAGTCTTTTCTCTAAGTAAGGTCAAATTTTAACCTTTTACTGTTCAAAGTGAGGACACCTGACAGTGATAATTGGCAAACCAATGAATACTAAAAATCCCCAACAGTTTCAACATTCTTTTTACGATCCTTGTTGTAGATATCTCTTTAACAGGGTGACCGACCGTCCCAGTTTGCTCGGGACTGAGAAATTTCCCAGGACATAGGACTTTCAGTGCTAATCCAGGATGGTTGGTCACCCTGCTCTCATATGTCATTGCTCTGGGATACGGGAACACACTGGTCCACCTGAGCTCCTGGTCCGCATGTGCAGAGGTCCATCCTGAGCTCCCAGAAGGCGGGACGGGGCTGCAGCAGCGGAGCACGCGCCCGCCTGCCACGGGGTCAGGTCCTGTGCACGCTCTTCGCGCTTCCATCCCTCCTAGGGCCAGGTCTCCTGTGTTCTGTAGTCCAAGCTTTTCATGTGGGACATTTATTATTTCTCACTGATAATGTGTAAAATAACTATAAGGAAAGTTAAAGAGACAGAAACATGTGGGAAAATATTCGTAAAGCAGCATTACCAAAAGAGTGAATACTTTAACAGAATTAGTGAAAACTTTTAACTCACAGAAAGGGTTTGTCACAAACCCATTTTCACTTCATTAGAGTACGTATAGTTTATCATTCTTAATAGTGCTTGTACATTTTAAAAGGAACCAGGAAGACTGATATTAATCAGCTCACAAGTGGCTTTTTCTTGATCCTGCTGTCCACTGGTACACATTTATGTCCCAATTTCTTTAAGAGACAGAGTCATAAAGAGATTCGGATGTTCCCTGAGCCACAAAGGAGAAGCGCCTCCAGGGCCCCTTGTCAGGGGGCTGTAGGACGTCTGGCTGTATGAAGAGGTTCTCCTCACGACCTCGGGCATGAGGTGGATTAGGCAAAGACCACCCAGCTCACCCTTTCTCTTCTACTTCTTGCCCCAGGTCGAACCAATGAATATATAGTAACTACAGGTACCTGCGGGAGACAGACAGGAATGAGTCATGCCCCCCCCCCCGCACCCAAGTAGGGGGCAGAGGGGGCGCTTCTTCATTGCAGAATTGCTTAGCCTCAGGCCACCGCATCACCTGTGCAGTGTGGGGCCACAGCGGTGGTCAACCGTTCTGTTGCCGCATGTGAAATGGGGATGCTTAGCTATCCGGAGGGGTCCCTGCCATGGTCAGGTGCAGGAACCCGAGTAAGTGTATTGCGAATGTGAGTTGCACCTGGTCTCCTGGAGGAGACAGACCTGCCTTCCTGGCTATGGCAGAGGCCAGCCTGAGTCAGAAGTTAGGGGCGCTCAGAGGAAGGAGCCGGCCTCACGGAAGGCTTCCCCGCGGGTGGGCTTCGAGCTGGACTTGGGGGGCAGGAAAAGCTAGAGCAGTGAGTGAGCAAGGGGCCAGGCTCCCTCCCTGACAGAGCTAACATGGGGACCTGAGCAGGCCGTGGGGATGCAGTGGGAAGGAAGGAGGGGCCTGAGGAACGTGGGAGCCATCCCTGCTGACAGCAGCACCCAGGAACCTGTGAGAGGGGCACAGGGGAAGAAGGGAGGGAGGCAGGTGCTTCCTGTGTGCACCGCTCAATGGTTAGAAACCAGAAACTAAGGAATAAAACTTGAGATTCTGAGTGGAAAATCTCATGCAGCGAATAATCTCTGAGTCCCTCTCCAGGTCCAATGCTCTGTCATTTCTGCCCTTTGCTGCTGTGAAAAAAATATATAATATATATACACACACACACACGCTGCATGTGCATGAGTATGTGTATGTGTGTGTATATGTATGTGTGCATGCCTATGTGGGTATGTATATGCATATGGATGCATATGCATGTGGATATGTGTATGCATATGGGTGTATATGCAAGTGCATGTATATGTATGTGTGTATGTATATGGGTGCATATGTGTATGCACATGTATATGTACGTATGTGTGTATATGGATGCATATGCATGTGCATGTATATGCATGTGTATGTATATGGGTGCTTTTATATGTATGTGTGTATATGTATGCATGTGTATATGTGTGTGTGTATATTATAGATTCAAATTTCCATGCCCATGTTTTCCCACATTCTGCCAACAGTAATAGAACAAGTTACATAAATTGTCACCAAATGTCAAATTTTCAGAATTCTCTATTCTTAGAGTTCAAACAGAAGTACTTGTAATGATGGTTTTCATATCGAAGGGAGAAATAGTAAACTAAGCTAACCTAGAGAGGCTTCTAGCAAATAGATCTTGGATTGATTCTTTGCCTGCAATTTATCTAAGCAATCCATACCCCTCCAAAATGTGCAATTTTACCTAAATCTTATGAATAATTGAGCGAAAGCCAGATGATCTGGGCTTTAGTAAGTACTTCTGCAAAGAGTTACAAACAGAGACAACTAAAGGAGTGGTCAGGAGGCCAGGACCCCAAATCAGACAGTGGGAATTCAATCTGTGGGTGTCTTTTCATCTCCAGTCTGTTTGATGGGTTGCGGAGTAGAGTCTCCAAAGTAAGAGTTTATGGGAGCCACAGAGTCTTCAAGTGCCTGTGGGCTACGCACATTCTGCCACCTGCTTGCCACAGCTGACAGCCACAGAGCAGGGACATCATCACCGTTCCTCACGCCCCTGCCTTCCTGGCCTGCTGACCCGCAGGCGTCCTCACTCAGCAACATTCCACCTAATCGGCTGGAGACGGAGGGAGCACCCTCACTGTGGCTCGAATGCATCATCTCTGAAGATTTAGTCTGGTAGGAAAGAAACTTTGCTTGCCTCGGGGTTTTGGTAGATGACGATTTTCCTTCCTTCAGTTCGTTAGCTCACACAACAATGGCTTCAGTGTGCATCACACTCACAGTGCCCGAAGGAGAAGATGATTCTGCTCTTTCTGAATCTGTAGAACAATAATAGAAAATTCTGGGCTTATTAAAACAGGTGGTGTCACTAGCTCATCAGAAAGGGCCGCAGGCAGCATACCAACAATGTTCTGGTCTCGTAGCTTCATAAGACTAATTACTTTTAGAATAAAATGAAGAAGAGTTACCTGTCACCTAGGTGATTCATGTAAGAGCCCTTTCTAGTTAATGGAGGTTGCTGCAAATGATTCAGTGCACATTTTCCGAAGCGTTTCACAAATCATATTGGAGCGTAGTTGTTTGTGGCATTTCATACCTGAGTGAGGTGTTAGCACACTTTAATTAGACCCCTGTAAGGTGAAAATAGACTGTACATGCAAATAGTCAGAACTGAGTGCATATTTTCATGATAAATAGTGATTTCTGAGAAAATCATGATTAAGTTTCAAATGAACTAAAAATACGGAGTGCTGCTATCCAACTCAAATTCTGTGATAGAGTTTGGGAGTTTCTTACCCCTAAAGGGACAAACCTTTGTCATTTCATTCATAGGCACTCATGAGCAGAGGCAATAGTGTTTGCACATATCTATGAAAATGTGTGGGATTGTTAACAGTAGCTTCACCTCAAGATAATTTTCTTCTATAAGTATTTACTTATTTTAATAGACAACTGATAGACTATTGGGGTTCCAAGTCCTTTCGTTATAAATTCTAATCCACCTTTATGTTATTACTATATTCAATTTCCTCTAAAATTGTATGTCTATACAAAAATTCTCACCTTTTCCCTTTGATTAATATTTTTCTGCATATTTTATATGCATATGGAAACATTGGCAGAGATGAAACACCCACCCCATCTGTTTTCCCTGTCCTCTTTTTCTCCTCCCCTACCCCCACCAATCACAAGCAGAATGCTGGAAACCTGAGGCGGTGATGCATGCAAGAGCTAGAAACTAGGAGATGATCCCACAGCCAGGACACCACTGAGGGTTGTCAGGAGCTAAGAAAGCAGGAAAACAAAGGTTGTTAAGCCTCACCCAGTGGAGAGAGGGTGGAGAGGAGACTTTTTTGGGGGGGTGGTGCATAAGAAATGTTTCTTGGACTCTTCTGGAAGCCTTTGGGCAGAGAACTTTGCTATCCCTTAAGTTTTCCCCAAAAAACTATGTTACAAGTAATCTGAAATCCAGATCTGGTCGAATTCTCATAGAGAGAAAGAAATGCAAAATAAATTCTTAACTCAGGAAGTCTGGTTAGGAGAAGGTGCTAATTTTTTTTTTCCTTTTTTCTGATTCTGGAAATATCGTACTCCATCTTCTTTCTTTTACCAACGTTTTCATGTATTTTCGGTTTACTATCATGTCAGTTTGGTTTGTGTTAAACATTTCTTTAGGATTTTATTTCTTACATAAATTATAAATATTCATCAATGTATAACTTTTCTGACTTTCTCTTTTTTAAAAAGGCTTTGAAGGAGGTGAGAAATTTCTTTAAACAAAATTTTTTTCAGTAGCAGAAGAATACACACTTCTTTGTGATCTCTTGTACTAGCAGTATTCATCTCTTCCTAAGAAAGAAAACCCGCCTTTTAGAAAGTGGTCTGTGCTTTCATAGTTCTATTTATAATTTAGAATATGGTTAGTCTCTCTCTGCTGAAATGAAAATAATGACCACTGCCTATTAAGTCTTTGCCAAGCAGAACAGGTGATACTCAGTGTTTCAAAAGTCTGAAAACAACACATGCTCAATGAGCAAAGAAATGAATGCATAAGGCCTAAAATTTGCAACATAGAATAAACACATCCTCAAGAAATATTGAAATCAATTGTCCTTTCCTTTGTTCACATTTTTGCTTATTATATATAACGTATTTCTATTAAATTCAATCCCTTTGGTTTAGATGTGAGAATATCACATCAAAGCAATGACATTCAAGCACAGTTATGTATTTCCTGTTTTTATTTTCTGACTCCTCACTACACAAGGAGCTGCTTAAGAGTGGGCTCTGTTCACACTGAACCCCAGCCCAGACACAACAGATCAGGCATAGATGGTAGCCTGGTCCGTTTCAATATTAGATTAAAATGCATACAACTAATTTCTTTCTACAAAAGTAAAATATAAGATTGTCAGGATCCATAACTCTTTTGATGAAAGTGGGAGAATTAGTATTCATAATCTTATTTTTTCAATAAAAATATGAATCACTGTTCACAAATATTCCACGCAATATAATACCAAGTTAGACTGTGCCTGTCTTAGAAAGGCAAGCTCTCAATCTGTGGGTACCATATGGAAGTCGCTGAGAAGGAGTTGGGACTTGGGCTGCAAAGCTGTCAGGCGTTCGGGAGCATATGGAAGTGGCCTGTTTGGGGCCACAGACGGTCGGCGATGCCTCCTTCTCTTTTCACAGTTGTCTAACATATTGCCACTGTCTACACGAGCATAACTTAATAGCCAATTTGAATTCCATTGTAGTTACACTGGTGTTATCCTGTAAGTAAACTAGCTTATATCACACGATTGAGTCCAAAGATTATTTTTGTTTTGTTTACTGCAAAAAGCAAATACTCTGTGAAGAATTGAAACAACTTCTATTCTCAGATTACTTCTGAGCTTTTCCTTTCTCTTCTCCTCTATTCTTTTCTTCTCTTGAGACATAACATGGTGTATTCCGCCAAGATGAAGGTGGTAGTACAGCACACAATTAGAAAAGAATCATAGCAGAGACCAAAATCCAAGCTATTTGCTTTAAAAAAGATAGTCAGATTATTGTGTTAAAAATTAGCATCGTCTCTACATTGATAAATTAGTTTTGTCAAGAAAAGTCCAGAAATGAAATAACAAATTGATGTACATTTTTATTTATGCTTATGCATACTAGTTTTTGTATGCTCTTGGCTTCTAAACTGATTTGGCTAAGCACACCTTGGACTTCAGTCTTTTTTGGTATGGCTCCCTAGGGTTTTAGTCCAGTGGCTCCCAAAATGAATGCTAAAATATTATTCCTAATCCCCCAAAATACGTCTTCTTTGTGTGGAATAAAATGTGAATTAATTTGGAGAAAGGAACAGTTCTAAACATGCATTTCATTAATATAAATATGCACCTCAAACTGTGTGAATTAGCATCTCTTAGAATTGATGTTACAATGCTAGCAAGAAAAAAGGGGAAAAAGGGACTTTCTACCAAAAATGTTTGTCTAATGCCTAATGTTAGACTATTAAGCAGAAAAGTGCATTAGCTAATGCGAGAGGATGTTTTTCTCGTAAATTATTACCTTTTTGTCTCCTTCCATGGTAGACGTTCTTTAAAAGGAGCTCTAACAGGAGTGGACGGGCGGGCTGCATCTGTAGGTAGCTACAAATAGAAGCAGAAGCCCGAGTCATCTATAGGCGAGCACTCAAATTCATTTACTAAATAAGGTTGTGAATGACATTAGGTACATTTTTCTGACACCTCTCCCTGTTGACAAGAAGTTGAGTGAATTTAGCAAAGGAAGTACACAGTGAACTATTGTTAGCATTTATCAGGAAACGTGATGAGTGGCCCTGAAATAGAGCATCTTATCATCCAAATTTCTCGGCAGCCTTAATAAAGTACAGTTGGAGTAGATCTAGATGGTATTAATGTGACAACCCATCTCACTGTGAAAGTGAAATTTTGCAAAGGGACCAGAAGATGGATTGGGGTGGGTAAGGTTGAAAGTAGTTGTAAGTTGATCCAGCATTTTATATTTCATTAATCCATTCCTAAATCTATAGTTTAAAAAACTATAGTGAGTGGCTGGGTATAAAGTAGAGACTGAATGATATAAACAACAAATAATTGTGAATATTGACAGGTTATGCTCCAGGGATTACCTAATTTCACAGATGAGGATAGCACAAAATGAGACAACTCCTACATAATGTTTATGCTAAAGGAATTTTATGACTTTACTGAGTTTTTAAATTTCCTTCATATTGATTTTTTTCATAATGCATGAAATAAGCATACATCAACCTAGTTAATACTTAAACAAGGCCCCAACACATTCAAACCATAAGTTGATATGAAGCATGTGATACAGAGGAAATATCATATTGTAAATTAAGAAGTGAAAACTGTTCGAGACTGTTCCATAAGTCTAAAACACATAAACCTACCCTCAGGTTCTTTATTTTTTGCAACAAAAAAAAGTCATTGCAACTCAGCAGTGAACAAGGCTGAGACAGTCGATTAAAGTCAACACTCCAGCTCACAGTGTATGTGTGGTGTTCTTGAAGCAAGCCCCCTAAAAGTCTCTGAACATCACACTGTGCTTGTTGGGGGACCTCCGTTCTCACCAAATGCTTTGTTAATTTAGCTGTTGGCAAAGGTCTCCATTAGGACCATTATCACTGTGAAACATGCTCCTTATCTTGTGAGAGTCATGGCTTATTCTTCCACATATTTAAAAAATCTTATTAAAGGTAACAGAACAGTCAGATGAGCAAACAATTATATTGAGAATATAAATGGAAGCCCAGCATAACGTACTAATTTGCTGCCCATTAATGGACTTTACCTGTGACCCAAATGTATTCCTTCTAGAGTATTTACAGCAGAGCTATCAAAGAAAATTAGATATTTTTATGCCAAGGTGTTACCCATTCCATAATGTGGAATATCCTTCTAAAACGGAATAAAGTGCCAGCCAAGTGCTCAGTGGCTACAGTAACTGTTGAACATGAGGACAAAGACCATCCCTTGCAGAGTCTTTATTTTATAATAAAATGTCCCGGGCAGACAGGAAGACGGGACAGGAGAAGGGTGAGAAGTCACAGCGAGCTGGAGCCGCAGGAGCAATGGAAGGGAACGTTCTGGTCACAGCGCCGAGAAGCGATCAGCTGAAGAAGCAGCTGCAGACCTCCCAGCAAATCCTACAGAGACCTCCAAGTTTGGATTTTCTGTGGGTAGTCAGGCGACAAAGGAAGCATCGGCCATGTCCATCAAACTTGGATCAAGTAAGCCTAAAGAAACTGTTCCAACTCTTGCTCCTTGAGGAGCAGCGGCTTTTGATGAAGGTGAAGATGGGAACCAGAGGAGATGCGTCTGGAGCAAAGATGAGGATGAAGGCTGCTGCAAGGGACACACCGATGACAGCCGATCCAACTCCTTCAATAAAGGAAAGCAGTGGTTCTCTGACGGCCAGAAGCTACAGGAACCAGGTAGAAAATCTCATCCTGGAAATGTCCATGGCCAGGATAATTAACTGATACGTATTGAAGCTGGGGTGTGGGGTGGCTGTACTGTTAAAAGGAACAGTTTCCTGTGTGAAAGAATATGAGACGATCTTTGGAGCTGCTTTTTTTCTTTTTTCTAAGATTGAATGGTATACCAATAAATAAGAGTTTGAAATTAGAGGTAATTTATGTTTTATATACAGATTTCAAGGCATTTGCTAATTTTGTAGTTTCATGTGATCAGTTTCCAAAGGTTATAGATAACAAAGAAATCAAAAATGATACCTTTCTAAGAATTGCATATTTTTTTAGACACAACTATTAGCACATTAAGCAAAAAGTTATTGTCTATCTACTACTGCAAGCAGTTACTCTCTTAACTCCCTCATTACCTAACCTTTCCGACTCCCAGGAGCATCCTCACAGAGAGAGGGAGTATTGTACCGGGAGGGAAATGTTACTAAACTATTGACTGAAAGTAAATCTGGATAAAATTAAAATACATTATTTTCCTTATGAGCATGTGTTTTCTTTCAAGTCATCATCAACTAGGTATTGCACTGCTATCAGTGGATGTAGACACTTAGCTCTTTTTAAAAAATAAATGAATTTTACATTTTTATGTAAACTGCTGAATATTTGAAATAGCCCACTCCACCTTAATGGGTCTTGTCTATCTTCATTGCTCACCAGAGTCAATCAGTGTTTTGAATGTGCCTTTCCTAGTTTTTGTTTATTAGCTAGTTCCTGTAAGCATTTCCACCAGAACTTGAGGCAAATCATAAGGAAGCTGTTTATTTTAAAACACCAACCACCACCAAAAATTTAAATGTACATACTGCTTAAGTATTTGGCTGCTTTTGTTTTTTAAAAGTCATAAACGCCAAAAAAATTTTAACATTGTATGAAGATGGAAAACGAGAAGATGTGCCTTCTGTAACTCTGTCTAAACATTTAAGTTACTAACTTGTGAAATCCAATTTGAATTGAACTTAACTACAGGCTTTCTCATTAGTGCAATTATATGGCTTACGTATATACATATTGACCAATGATGGCCTTTCAAAAAGCACATTTTAGGTTCTGAAAACAGAAGGAAACAAAAGGTATCTTCAAATATATTTTATTGGCTTTCTCACCACATTTACTTTGTTAGATTTGTGTCTTGTGGGATGTTTGGTTTTGTATTTTTGTATTGTATGTGAGCTTTTTTTGGTGACAGGTACACATCTTTGAAAGCATAGTCACGGACAAAAGAAACATACAATAGAATGATTCCCTTGAAAACTCCTACAATGTTAAATTTGGAGGAACTTCAGACTATTTTATTGGGGTAACTATGCACTGAGCTCCTTTAGTAGGCAGTAACTCCAGAGAAACAGCCTGAGTGTATATCCCTGACACTTTGTTCTCTTGCATTTAAGTGTAGAATAAGCCCCAAGTAAAACAATGGAAATGTATATGGAACTATTAGTTCTTACAGGATTTAATTGTATCAGGATACACGCATTTAACTTTAACTTACTTTAATGTAGGCAAACTATCGATTTTTGTTAAAATAACATCCTCTCCACCATAATTTTTTCTTGACCCAAATGAAACAGTAACCTCAGGTCAAGAAGGGAGAGAGAAATGACTGAGGTGAATGTCTTTACTATAATAAAATACCAATTAATAGGTCAAACTGAAAAAATAAATAAATAAAACATGTCCCCACCGAGCATTTAGCGGAGACCACCAGAGTGGACATAGCCCTAGACATGGCCGTCCATGAAAGTCCAGAACCTAGGAGCAGAGTCTCCATTAAATATACATTTCTGCTGTCTTCACTTACGCTGAGAATAAGATACTGTCCATGCTACATTGCGCTTAATGTGTATTGAGGGGCTCAACCTTGAGTTTTTAAAAAGAAATTTCCTACGCAGTGCAATGACAAACAGAGGACATATTAAATAAGCAAGAGCAAGCTGTTTAAATCAGTGAATAGCCACGTTAGGAGGGAAAAAAAGGCAATTCATACCAGGGCGTCCAACTGTTAACCTGGTCAACTCTCCTGATCCTGTGCCCTATTTAATCAGACCTTAAATAGACCTAAAATTTCTTAAAATGTCAAAGTGTCTTCCTTCAAGTAATATGGACTTAATAAAAGTCTTCATTACTTAACTGGAGCCTTATTTGATGACACTAAATTTTTTTCTCCTAGGCTTACGTGATAGGTCCTAATCACAGAATCTTTCTCTCCTTTTTTAAAAAAAATTCCCTTTGGCTCTTAATACTGCCATTATGACAGCAGCATTTAAAGCTGACCTTTTTTTTTTTTTTGACAGAGTTAGAAATTCTGCTCCAGGCAATGTAGTGATTCTTTAATGCTTATGTGTAAAATTATGCAACTGTCTCACACTTCATAATCCTGTGTATCATTCCATCATTGTTTCGACGAAGACTTTAATGCTCGGTTTCAGTAATATTTTCCACATAGTAAAGTCACTCTTTTATAAAGAGACAGACACCAGAGGCTAAGCTACATAATTATTTTAAAACTTTCCATGATGAACAGAAATTTTTTCCTCAGCCTGTCTACCAATAACATGGAAACGTAAAGCTTACATACCCAGGTAGCCTTTTCATGAGAATTTAGACCCTTACCGTATGTGACTGAGTTTTTTCATCATGTAATATCTAGGCATACATGGAACTCTTTACAAAAGTATTTGGACAAGAACAAATTTCCTATGATTCTCAGTATTTAAATCAATTGCACATAATAAAATGACTCATGGAAACATCTTACTAAATGTGGTATATCTCACCACAATGAAAGATGGCTTTCTAAAGTTCCTTCTCCCTTAAAAGAGTGACCACATGTAAGCAGTTGAAACGGTTGCACCTCTTGGTCTTGCGGTCCTCCCAAGCTTGGTTCGTAACTAGGAAATGCGCAAACAGGTGACAGGGATGAGGGAAGGTAACATGATGCAATGCTCTTGCTCTTCCTCTTCCACAGTAATTCAGCCGAAAGCCACCGAGTGGGGCTGAGCGCAGCCGTCCACCCGCAGTGGGGGCAGCCAGGGTGGTGCAGAGAGACGTGTCGGTGTCACAGCCTGAGAATAGTGAGGAGGACATCTGTTGGTGGGGAAGCAGTGCCAATGGCCCCACAAATGGGATCAGAACACCACAGTGACCAGAAGGGCATCGACACGGGGGTGGGAGAAGGGTACAGGGCAATGGTGGTACTGGAAAATTGATTACATACAAAGTAGATCAAATAAGTAAATATAAAAAGGATAATGGAGGCCGGGCGCGGTGGCTCATGCCTGTAATCCTAGCACTTTGGGAGGCCGAGGCGGGCGGATCATTTGAGCTCAGGAGTTCGAGACCAGCCTGAGAAAGAGCAAGACCCCGTCTCTACTATAAATAGAAAGAAATTAGCCAAACAACTAAAAATAGAAAAAATTAGCCAGGCACTGTGGCGCATCCCTATAGGCCCAGCTACTTGGGAGGCTGAGGCAGGAGGATCCCTTGAGCCCAGGAGCTGGAGGTTGCTGTGAGCTAGGCTGATGCCACGGCACTCTAGCCCAGGCAAGAGAGTGAGACTCTGTCTCAAAAAAAAAAAAAAAAAAAGGATAATGGGAGCTGAGAGAGTTACAAATATGGAAAGATAGAAAATTAGAACATACCCTGTGGTATTAAATTAGAATTAGAGATACTGGTGCAAACTCTTGATTTTCAATATCTAAAACAATAGTTAAAGAAATAAACATGGTTGTAACTATATGTATGTGTGTATGTATAGCTCTGTGGACTGAGAGGGCCGGGGAGAAGTGGCATCCCAAAAGCAATAAGCAC
>RJWJ010011623.1:0-43883 GCA_004363605.1 Indri indri | reverse complement strand
AAGCAATATAAATAAGTAAGTAATGTGCACCCTTATCTAAGAATCTGTGATCAGGTTCAACAATCATAGCTGAATGCTAAAAGGATTTGAGACAGTTCTATAGCCAGCTCACTAACCAATGGACGGCCCATAAAGTCTGTCAATGTATCCCAGAACTTTACAATAAACAAATCCAAACCAGAAAGAGTTTGTTTCCCATAAAATTTGCTCCTGTTTTTATATTCCTTTCTTTGTGATGTGGGACCATATTATACACTAAGTGTCACCTTTGAACACCTCCTAAATAAATTTCTTCTCAGCCTGCACAAGGTAAATGAAGTTTGTTGTGTTAGTTCATTGCCAATAACTTATTGGAGCCATATTTTTACTGATCTCTCTGCTTAAAATCTTACCCCATCTCACTCCAATAACTTATTTCCACAATCAAAATTTATTTCTTTCCTTTTGGATCTGCTTTTCCAACTTCAAGTGGCAAAAACAAGGTCAAAAAGTGCCTCTTCTGTAAAACTTTCTGTACATCATTCCACCTCCTTTAATTTCCACTTCTATTGGCACAGTGGAATTAAACAGTACCATGTTTTCCTCTCTGTATCTAAATAACCAGTTCATTTAATTCACCAAGTTTACTTATACCTTAATCTAATTTTAAAGTCTACAGCAATTCAGGTGTGATATATTGGCAAGACTAATGTGAAGGCTTTGATTTGAGGACAGAAGCACCCTCAAATCCTCCTCCTGCCTCTAAATTTCCCCACTTCTGCTTCTGAGATTACATCCTTTCTGCACCAAAGCTCCCTGCTACGGGCAAGCCAGTCACTGTGCTTTGCATAGAATATCTGGTCTGTCTTTCTGCCAGCAGAGGGGCCCCTCGCTCTGCACCGGTTTCAAGGTCAAGCAGCGAGGAACTGGGCAGAAGCTATCTGCCATGACAGGAAAATAAAAGCTGGCCAACTGACCCGCTACAGAAATCGTTCAACACAGTTAAAACCATCTAGATTAACATTAGTCATTGTAAATCGTCTAAATAGTTAAAGCGAACACATTTTTTGTTTGTACATTAGTATGGAAATATTCTAAATTTTTCAATCAGCAAAATTTGGAAATAACCCTAAAAAAGTGCTAAACTGTTGGCAAAATAGGAAACAAGTTTTTCAAGTTTAGAAGAAAATCTATATAAGATGACATCTCCACATATGAAATGATGAAATTTTGCTTATAGTCATAAGAAAAATATTTTTAAAAGAAAAACTAAGTCATCTAGTGATCTTCATGTTTGATAAATTAAACATCCCTTTTAAAATGCTTTCAGAAGTTTGTATTGATTAAATATATTCAAGAATATTTTTAAATAGTAAGATTACACATCTATAAGAATGTTCATCATCTTTAAAGATTTTGATAGATCGATATATTCATCAAGTTAGTTTTTGAACAAGATGATGCTTTAATGAATTAGCTTTTGGAAGGTTGACCTTCTTCCTATTATGCAAGAAACTAGAGCCCACCAGAGTAGACACTATGCATGCAGGCGGTTGAGCTTAGGAAGAGCAATCAAGTTTCCTGATTATAAATCTACCTTTTTTTTCTTTTAGCATAATGTACCGTCCATGTTGCTTCTTATAGCCACAAAATATAGAAGATAATTTTTAGATAGAAGAAATGAATAATTTCTAAATCAGTAGCCCAGTAGACCCTTAAAATAAGGCAAAGTTGAGCTGACTGAGAAAATAGGAATAGAATTTATGGGTCATCTGTCAGATTTACTTACTTTACAGATTAGAAATAAATTAATAAATATTCATTTGAATTTCAGGAGGGTTACTTTCCCAAGGTCCTTCAAATACTTCAAATATTTCTACAGTTAATATCTTCCCTTACATCTCTTTCTCATTCTCTACCTCTACTTCATTGAGGATACCAAGATTCTCTTAGACCTGATTTGAGGGGTAAATATCTACTCATCTTCCGTACTTACTCTAAAATCCAGGGCAAGGCTGCTAATGGCAAGCTGGTTTTTGGTGCCAGATGTGTTCTATTCTTATGAAATTTGAGATGTTGCCATATAAAACTACTCCTTTTCCATTCCGTGACATTTTCCCATTATTTCTTCCTCATTTCACAATCAGGAGAAGGTAAGCAACATTAATGATACTTAAATTCATTTTTTCATTACTTGCCAACTATGTGGTAAGTGCTTGAAATGCCCTAGCAGGGCAATAAATCATATGGAGTCCCCAAAAGAATCAGCAGGCAAAGGACATCCTAAGGCCACAAGAAAGCTTCAGTTTTCAGACCACAAAAGTTTCACCACAGGAATTCCCCCCACTTCTTAGGCAGAGCTGAATGATATTGTCTCTAGTTTCCAGTATTGGGCAACTAAATAGTCTTTGGACAATCTCTAAAGGTCAGGAAGATATGTGAATCATGGTTGGAAAAGGGTGAAACTAATTCTCAATATAAAAAAAAAAAAATTAGCCCAGGGAAGACATCACAGCCAAAGGGAGCTGAGTCCTAGTAGTAAGTAATGCTAATGTTCAAGTCTTGCTGTGTAGGTTTAACTGTATACAACAGTATTCAAATTGTATGGTTACAAAGAAGACTCCGTTGGAATGTTGTTGAAATAATGATGGAGAGTTAGACATTCATGGAAAGTGCTGTACACTGATTCTGCAATGAGTTCTTCCTTTACATAGATATTTAAAGAACCCTAAGCTTGTCCCTTTGTTAGTATCAGTTTCTCCAGTTCTTCCTGCCACTACAGACTCTGATAAAATGCATGGGAACTTGATTTGGTCTATGTCTCTGCTGATACCAGTGTGCTAACGGAAGTAGCATACAGCAGGCAATGCAGGCCAGGTCCTCAAGCCCAAATTAGCCGTTGAGTCAATTAGTTGTAGAATTCTGAGCTTGTTTAGATGATTTAGTCTAGTACAACACATTGATTTCACGTATTGTAAAATTGAAACCTACAGAATATAATGACTGCTTAAGGGAGAGGAGGAAGTATTAATTTTTGCCTATTATGTGTTAAACACTGAACTGATCATTTTGAACATTTAACATAAACCTCACCTTAGAAAAGAATAGCGTTAGTTTCTTCGTGTTAAAGGTACAAATCATAGAATTAGGAAGTTTAAATCACTTGTCCAGGGTCACATGGCTTATAAATGGCAGAACCATGTTTGAAATTCAGATCTATTTCACTTATTGGCCACCATACAAGAAATTTGACAAATTGACCTTTCCTTTTTATGGGTGCACCACGTGCTTCAGGGAATCTACTAACATTTTATTCAAAGGGCATTGCCTCTAAGGGTGAGTAAAGCTACAGAAATTTTCATAATTCTATATTCCAGATATTTCCATTAATGAAATCAATGTTCCGAGATCATGACTGAGGCAGCACATGCAAAATAAAATCATAATAATAAAATTCCACTTTTACCTGATATGTTGGGCTTCTGTATAATATTATATTTAAGGACTGCTACTACAGTCTGAACAAACAAAAAAAAAAGAAAAAAGAAAAAAATAAGAAAGGAAGGAATAAAGAAAAAGGAACAAAAAGAATAAAGACCAAGGAAAATATGTTTCAAACTCTTCAGGTTTCTAGACAGACTTGGCTAGTGTGTGGCAATATAATCAAGAATAAGGATTTGATTTCCTGATTCTCTGTCCTGTGATCATTCCTATGTAATATATTATTGCTTCCTTCAATTACCGAATTCCAGAAATTATGAGTTTATTCTAATTTTAAAATTTATTCTTTTTATAATTTAAAATAATCGATGGCTTTTTCTCTAAAATAAGTGTATTCAAAATATTACTGGTTACAGCAATTAGTACTATGCCATAGCTGCCAAATAAAAAAAGTCTAAAAATTAAAAAAATATATATCAAAGCAACAAGGTCAACAACAGAAAACCATGTTTTCTAACAACAGGAATAAATCAAGTTCTATTTCTAAGAACTGTAAAGTTCTTTAGATTTCAATAACGTAAGATTCAATTTGTAGAAATAAAGGAGAACTGCTTGATTCAGGCATACTATCCAGGCATAAAAACAGTAGTGAAAGCTGTAGAGAGGACGTGAAGTTCCTAAAATTACAATTGTTCTCTCAGAGTCTGGCAGGTTCATAGATGGGTTTCAGGAAATTTGCAAACAAAGTATTTGTGTCAAATGGATATGCGTGTGTATGTTTATATACATGTACATGGATGCACTTATTTTTCAGAACAAGAGGGTCCATGGTTTTCTTTAGACTTCTAAAGGAATTCATGGTAATTGTTTCTACAGATTTTTAATTCAGAAACACAATTATGCTCTAAGGCCTCTTGCCAGTCTGGATTCTGTGAATCTCAGATGACCATTTTTTTCTCAGAAAAAAATATGAAGATTGATATTATTGAGGGTGAAGTATATGTAGTGAAGACCACTAAAGGTTGGATATGCCAACTAATACTTAAAAGAGCATAAAATAAATGGATTAGATGGAGGAAAACTATATCCTGAGTTAAACAAGTCTAAAATCCTTGAGGACAGATGCCTGGCTTAGTTCAATCTTATATTTGCCTGGAAGTAGCCTATTTAGCTGATAATTATGGATCATCTTTTACTAATCGCACGTTGTTATAAGTGTAAATCTTCTCCCTACTTCAGTGGTTCAATATACACAATCTTACTAAACTCATGAATATACTCTTTAGCCCCTAAAATTACCAGCATAGTACATCTTTGCTAATTTTGTCTTTAAACAAATAAGCGATAAGAAGGAATCCCACCTTGAAAATATTAATAGGAAGGACGCTCCCTTCTCCTACCCTGAGGCTTACCCTCCTAGTCTAAAAAATTGCACTGAAAGTAAATTTTTCAGTAGCCATTTTTCCTAGGATTCTGAATTCTCAGGCTAAAATATTATTTTTTGAGTCTCCTATGGATTCTTCTCTATGATTGTTGTTAATACCTCTATTTCCCCAAACATATGCATAGAAAGCTATTTTTAGTTTTGGAAAGGAATATAATTTGAATTTGATTTTATATATTTTTTCCTTAGTGCATGACCAAGCCATGACCTGATATTTCCAATTCAGGAAGACAACTATGGAATATTTTGATCTTATTTTCTCCATTTTCTCAGTGAGGTTAGGATTGCTTAGAATATATTTAATTTTGTTTTGTTTCTTCCCTTCTATTAATAAGAGATTGTATGTTATTACTAATAAAAGTTAAAAATAGTGAACCCATATTTATTTGAATTTGGACAATAAGTACACATTTTTTATTAGCACATTCAATGGAATGAATCAACAGCAGTAACATTTCAGGCATTGTGACAAAATGACTGGAAAGCACGAAGTGAATTTAAGATAAGAGTGCCATTTCAGAAGTGTCCTCTGTATCAAATAAAAAAGTCCATCATCCACCTTACCTTATAAAAGCCACATCCTGTCCTACTGTGCCTAACAAAAATTAGCTAGCCAATCTTGAAAGAAAATGTATACAAAATTGTAAAGAATCTCTAATGGTTGCTGTCTTCAAATGTCTCTGGGAATACAATTTCTTTTTTCCTGGGTGGTAAACCAGATGAAAATGAAGGTTCTGTTAATACTGAGGAAAGGGGCAGAATAGATGTTAAAGAAGGCAAGTACTAGTGTCTACCATCTCACAGGGGCCAAAATCAGATGGCAGATATTGAAGAGGAAACGAAAGGTGCAGGAATGAAGACAGTGGGTACTGAGATTACCAGTTAATTGAAAGTTCTACAAAGTCAGAGCCTGTTTCTCACACTGGTTTTGAATATTTGTATTTTCCTCTTTTCTATAGACTGGTCTCAATTCTTTGCTCAAAGAAGTTTAAAACATACCATCTATATGTTGTTTCCTTAAGGTAACAGCTTACTCAAGAATTAAAGCATCCTCACCAGCGATTTCAAAGTATAGTCATTCCTCTACTCACTTTTCTATTGACTCACTGTAAACTCCCCAGGGAAATTACGCATCCAATACATTGTCAGTCTTCATCTGCTTTTTCCATAGGGGTATTCAGTGTTTTGAGTTTATGCTGTGCATGGCTGATTTGGGGTCCACAAAGGCTCCGCTTTACAAAAGTTTCTAGTGCAGGGGCTATTAATTATGTTGCACAAACATGTCAAATTTGTATGTAGTCATTTTGTAATGAAGGATAAATAGTAGAGACTTAACTAAAACCACGAATTATTCGATACATTTTATCTCTGAGACTCGTCAGAGACATTTTCCCCTGGCAATGTTTTGCTTCCAACTAAAAGTAGAATAGAGGTAAATGCCCATTTTTGACGAAAAGCAAAGTTGTTATCACTTGCATAACAAGTAATTTGACACAGACATTAGCAAGCAGATCCATAAAAGTAACTTGGTGACATATTTATATGTCACCAAGTGTGTACTCTAGTCATGAAATTAAACATTAGTTGTTTCTCCAGCACCTGAAATAAATGAGTGATCCACATGAGCAAAAAATAAAATTGAAAACATTTCAATTACTCTTTCTAATACTTGCTCAAATAATTTTTTCAGAGGTTTTGTGTTTGAGTATAAGAATTCCTAAGTGGAAAAAACCTGTGTAGACAAGGGAATAACTGTGTCAAGGGGTAATACTGGGTTAATATTTGGAATAAGAAGAGCCACAATCTTGCCATTGTATATTCCACAGTATGGAAAGACAAATAAATCAACATATATAAATCTATAATATGATGAGTTCCATAAAACATAAGATCAATAGTATCATAGATGAAAGGGGGAAAAATCAGTGATACATGACCAATTTGAGATTATATATTAGAGACAATGAATGGGGTTGGAGATAAAATGAAATATCGTGGCATAATGGGATAGAGATTATGAAAACATACTAAGAAACTCTGATCGTAATCTCTAACTTAATGATTCTTTTCTTTGGACCATAGAATGGTATGGGGCTAGGTGACAGACACAAAGTTAATGCACAGGTGCACCTGTCTATGAACTGTGTTGCACACTGTCTTGGCCCATTTGCACTGCTTATAACAAAATGCCATAGACTGGGTAGCTCATCAACAACAGAAATTTATTGCTCATGGTTTTGGAGGCTGGGCAGTTTATGATCAAGGCACCAGTAGATTCACGTTTCCTGAGGACTCACTTTCTCATAGACAGCCCCTTCTTGCTGTATCCTCATATGGTGGAAGGGCAAAGGAGCTCCCTCAAACCTCTTTTGTAAGGGTGCTAATGCCATTCATGAGGGCTCCACCCTTTTAACCTAATTACCTCTCAAAAGGCCTGAATTTCTACTATCAGAACACATGAATGATTAGGTTTCAACATATAAATTTTGGGGGAAAACAGGCATTTAGATCATAGCACACACACATATCTGCTTTACTATTTCTGAAATGTATGTAGATGCTTCTGGGATTAATGTAGATTTATTAAAGAATCCATTGTGGTTATCATTTTTATTTTCTCAATACTCATTTTCTTAACAAATGAAAACAGTGACTACAGTCAGTAAGATATGGAGGAGGTCTATAAATTATTTGATGTAAAAAGAATTGATATTTATTGAGCACTTACTAGGTGTTATTCATCGTGCTAAGCATTTGTCATCTATTAACCCAAAATCAAAAATGTTGCAAAAACCAGTTTTTGCTATTGGTGAGCTATCAAATTATTTGAAGAAACAGAATTAAGTAATGAGATGTGTGCTTTAGATGATCTGTGTAGAACTTAGCAGTAGGGAAGGTAGGTAAGGATAACATATGCATCTGAGCATGAGAATTTGAGACCTATGAGACTAACAGCAGAGTTAGCTGTGAGAGGATTGGGATGAAAATGTTTCAGACACTTTGTGATCCATTAGTTATGGTAGAGATGGAAAAGGGAGCTGTGGATAGATGTAAAGAGGCTTAAATTTATATAACACAATGATGACAGTCACATGAAGAGGGAGGCAGAGGTGGATGAGAATGAATTGGTGTAATTAATACTAACCTATGTATATCGGAGAATATAAAATTGGCTTGTATTTGTGCAGGCTAAAGTCTTTTCCCCATCTGCATTGTTTATATTCTTCTGGCATCTTCAGTTAATTAAAACCATTGACTCTCAGAAAGAGATTGGAACTTAAAGGGCTTCAAATCTGTTTTTAATGTTAACTTCTTGGCTCCATGAAGCAAATAACATAAGGTCACACCCTCTTCAAAATGAGAGTTTTCAGGAGTTTGAAGACTCATTCCTGTTTAATCTTCTCTTCTTCAGCGTAAAACTTCTTCCATCCTTAACCCATCTCTCCTTTGAACACATTCGCCACCTGAAACACTATCTTATAATGCAGTGTCTAATTATGTCTAGATGTTGAGTTGTAAGTTGATAAATTTGGTTGTTTGTTGAGATGCTTTTGGTCTGAGGGTAGTAATATTTAAGGCATCTTTCCTACACCATCCTATAAAGTCAATTTGCTTTTTCATTTTTAATTCTTTCTGACCCAGAATAACATGGTTAAACATCAAAAATATATATATATAAAATAGAAATTAAAATTACCTGTAACTACTTACCACTGGGACATTTTGTTGTGTTTCCCTTATCATCTTTTAACTGTATATGTGTCTGTGAATAATTTCTTTCACAGATGCTTTTCCTTACCTGTGATTCAGACAGAGTGAATTTCTTTGTTCTTCTTTTTTATTTTTTTGGATTTGTCTAACTCAGTCCTAGATTAGGCCTTTTGCATGTGTTCTTTTGTTTGTTGTTTGCTCTTCCCCTGAGCCTTCACATGACTATGCCTTTCTTATTATTTAGTTATTAGCTCACAATTACGTCTTTGAAACACAGTAGAAATATGGCACACACACAAAAAAAACCCTGAAGTTCTGAGTGAGGAGAATATATGAGGTCTGCCTGGAAAGTATCCAGCCATATAATATGAAAAATAGAGACATTTATTGAAGATGGTACACGATACAAGAAACATCGTACATAGAACAATGATGCCTCAATCTCCAAATTAGGCACCTTGGGACCTCACACAGTTATCCTAACCCTACACGTTCAACATTCTCAGGTGTTCTGCTTGTTTCAGGCCTTCCAGAATGTGGATCACTTTCAACAGATTCTCAACCATCTTTGAAGTGTTTGTGCCACATTGTTATTTGCACTGCACTTATTATTATCGTCCTGGAAACTCTTCTGAATCATACGCATAGTTTCTGTGGAGGAATGTTCAAGCTTAACACAAAATTTGATGCAGATTCGTGGCTTTACTCGCTCAGTCATTTTAATGCAAGGGCCACACAGTACACCTGCTCGCTCAACTGCGTCTAGAGCCCTGCAGACTAGTAAATGAAGGCGCCATTGTTCACGCATGCGCATGACAATTCATGCTCCTTGGCGGCCAGGTTAGGTTGATGTCGCACAAACCACTGTCGTTATAGTAACAATTGCTGGATACTTTCTGGATGGACCTCGTACATCCTGATGCAGCCAACATTCCAGGAAGTGAGTGGTGACCTTATACAAGAAAGAACCATGGGAACAATGTACACTATTCCAGGTAATGGGTACACTAAAAACTCAGACATCACCGCCATATAATTAATCTGTACACCCAAAAACCACTTGTCCTCCTAAATCTATCAAAATATAAATAAAAAAAGAAAGAACCAGAGAAAAGGAGCCCCATGTTTTGTGTGTAAATTCTGCCTCAGTCTTTGGTTGGCCCCTGAAATACGTTTGCAAAGAGCAGACTCTGACCACTTCAACTGCAGACAAAAAAATGGCACACTACAGCACAGAGAATAGTAGGTGTGGGTAAATGGACCTGTTTATTTCCAAGGTTTCTTTATTCTACGTGGGGTGGTACAATACTGACTAGATTACACAAGAGAAGGTTAACAACCTCCAAAAATAAATGTAGTTAATAATCCAAAAGGTAAATTATTATAGAATTCTAAGTCTTTCAAATAATCCAAAAGAGGTCAGGAAAGGGGATCAGAGGAGCAACAACATCAAATTAAAACAAAACAGTAGATGAGCAAAGAAAAAAACAATAGTTGAAGGACCTAAATACACTCATATCAAATATTATTGGACTAAACATTCTGATTAAAAGTCAGATATTTTCAGAATGGATAAAAAAAAGTGAGACCCATCTATATTCTGTTAAAAAGAGACACATTTTAAATACAGACTCAGCCGTGTTAAAAATAAATGAATGGAGAAGAATATGCCATGCAAGTATTTATCCTAAGAAAACTGTAGTGGCATTTCCAGACAAAAAGTATTACCAGAGATGAAGAGGGATATTTCATAATAATAAGAGAACCAATTCCTTAGGAAACCCTGACATATAAAATAACAGAGCCTCAAAAAATCAAGCAAAATGTGGCAGTTATCAAATAAATAAATTAATAAAATTATTCATAGTAGATTTTAACATTCATGTCTTAGCAAAACAGAAAAACTAGGCAAAAAAACTAAGAAAGAAATGATTTCAACAACCCTCTCAACAACCTAATTGATATTTATGAAGCCCTGTACCCAACAACTTCAAATGTAAGTTCACCGAAAAGAATGATATCCTGGATACAAAACTAGTTCAAATAAATGTAAAATATCTGTGGTCATATAGAATACATCTTGTGACAACAAAAGAAATAAATTAGAAATTAGTAACTATTAAATATTTGAGAGAGCACTATTTTTTCAAATTAAGCAAAATGCTTTCAAAGTTTTAATGGGTCAAAGAACAAAGTACAATACAATATTACAAACAGAATAATAATCCAAATACAACATATCAAAATTTATGGAATACAGCTAAAACAGTACTTAGAGTAGTTATAAATGCTTATCCAAGAAAATAAGATAGTTTCAAATCAGATATCTAAGGTTAGAAGTTTTGAAGCCAGAAAAGAAGGGCAAAATAAATTCAAGGAAGGAGAAAGGATATAATAAGAAAAGAGCAAAAATAAATGAAATAGAAAGTATATATAAAATACAAATGATTGAATCAAAAGGTGACTCTTTGAATAGAATGACAAAATTTAAAACCTAATCTAGTCTATCAAGAAAATAGAAAGAATAATGTACTTATATCAACGATGAAAGAGAATTTATTGCTACAGATATTACAGACATTAAAAAGTTAATAATAAATCTTTATGAAGAAATTTTATTCCAACAATCTTAACAACCTAAAGGAAATGAGTAAATTATTTAATACACACAACTTACCAAAATTGACATTTAAGAAAAATATGAAGAGCTCCGTATCTATTGAAGAAATTGTATTCTAAATCAAAAACTTTCCCCAAAAGAAAATGCTAGATCCAAATGGTTTCATTGGTGAATTTAAGAAAGACACAATGCTGATATTCGACAATTATCTTTAAATACACAGAAGAAAGTAAAAGTCATTGGAAATCAAGGAGGGGGGGTAGAGAAGGGAAGGGGAGGGGTAAAAACCTACCTAATGGGTACAATGAACACTATTCGCGTGATGGGCACATTTATAGGCCTGAATCAAGCCATGTATCAAAAACGTTTGTACCCCCTTAATATTTTGAAATTAAATTTTTTTTTTAAAAAAAAATAGCGGAACAAGACACACTATGAGGCCAAATAACACTAATGCCAAAACCTGATAAAGGCATTACAAAAGAAAAGGACAGACCAATATTCCTGATATAAATATATATAAAAGTCCATATATAAAAAGAACAATATACCATGACCAAGTAAGGGATTATCACAAAAATATAAGGTTATCTTCACTTTTGAATATCAGTAGTATAATTCACCACCTCTACAGAATAGAGTATTGTATGTATTAACCTGCTAGGGCTGCCATAACAAAATATCACAGACTACATTACTTAAACAACATGAACTTATTTTCTCATGGCCCAGAAGGCTAGAAGTTCAAAATTAAAGTTTCAGCCAATTTTGTTTCTGGTATGGGCTCTTCTTGGCTTATAGTACTGTGTGTGTGGACAGAGGGAGAGAGAGAAGGAGAAAGACAGCTTGATTTTGTTCTCTGGTGTGTCTTCCATAAAAACATTAATCCTGTGGAATCAAGTACCTACCCTTATGAACTCATAACGCAACCCCTTTGGATAATAGTTTAGAAGTTTATTAACAAAAAATTAAACCTACAACTACATTACAATCCGATCATTTCTCCTACAGGTATTTTTCTGAGAGAAAGTAAAACTATGTCCATGCAAAGACACATACGTAAATATTCATAGTAGCTTTACTCGTAATGCCACTAAAGTAGAGAAGACCCAAAGATCCATGAACATTGAATGAATAAATTACAGTATATCCATACAATGGAATATTATTTGTCAATAAAAGGGGAAAAAAGCTACTGACACATACCAAGACATAATAAATGCACATACCATATGATTCTATTTATGTGGATGTCTAAAACATGTAATACTATTATATTTATGCCGAGAAAAAGTCAATCAGTGGTTTAATGAGTCTTGGGGCAGAGAGATTGAATTTATAGAAGCAAAAGGAAAATATGGGAAGTGACACATATAATCTGTAGCTTGACTGTAGTGGTAATTTTACAGGTGTAACTCATCAAATTGTACACTTCACATGAATACATTTTATTATATGCAAATTGTGTTTCAATAAAATTTATTTTTAAAAAATCACTACATCGGATAGGTTATACTTGACATTCATTTCTAAAGTGTACAACACCTTATCAGATTATCCTATTTATTGTTCATTTCTGAAATTATCTTCTTTTTTTGAATTTCAGAATATTACAAGGGTACAAACACTTTGGTAACATAAATTGCCTTTGCATCCCTGAGTAAAAGCTACAAGCATGTCCATCCCCCACACCACACCGATTAGGTGTGAATTTACCCACTCCCTCCTCCCTGAAATTATTTTCTCTATTTAGAGTATTATTTAATGACTGTTTATTTTCCTAACATTTCCTGCCTTTCCATATGACTGGAATAAAAGTGCCCTGAGAATAGAACTCTTGCCTATTTTGTTTTTTGTTGACTTCTCAGTGTCCCAAACAGTGTTAGGCATGCGTGTACTTTTTATAAGATTAAGATAAGTTATATTTATAGTTTTCTACCTCATATTTCTTAATATTATATAGAAAGCAGTTATCAAGCAGTCAAATACTATTTAAATTATAATTTTACAAGTCATATAATCATCTTTAAATTTTTTAATTTGAATATTTTAATGCTTTCAATTGCTTTCTATTGAAAAACCAATTTGTATGAACATCTTTGCAATTAAAACCTTGATGGCATCTATGACTATCTCTTTGATATAGACTTTTAAAAGTAGACTAATTTATACAAAGCTTATAGACATTTTTAAGACTTCTAACATATATTACTAAGTTCATTTCCAGAAAAAATTCCAGTTTCTATTCAGTTCTGCCTGCCTCTGATCGAATCTCCTACCTCTGATCATGTAACTATTTCTAACTCTCTGAACAGAAGTATGTAAGATATCCTGCTATCAAAATTCTTCTTGTAGAGTATTCCTTCAAGGGAACACAAACACCACTCTCTCAATTTTAATGGGAAAAAAATGCAGTAGAAGATGATTCCAGGTTGTAGAATAAGCTGGAATATTAAAAGGCAGAGAAAAAAATTGAAAATATAGATAAAAATTAAGTATGTGGATGCTGAGTAGATAATCACTTGGTTAGAGTAAAAAATTGACTTGGGAAATAATATGAGACAGAGTTGCCTTAATTGTGAAAAAAGATATTAAATGAATTTCTTCTGAATACTTGTATGATTTATTTTCTACCTAAAAAAAAAAATAAAAATAATTATAGATAAAAGGTATTTCACAAATCCTAAACAAGATTATAATCACAATAGGCTTGATTTTTTTCCCTTGTAATAATACCTTACTAAAGTAATATTTTCCCACTTTTTATATAGCTATATCTACAACAGTCTTGCAACTTTAGAAATTTCTTACTATCTACATTGAAAGACAACAGCTACAAAGATTAAAAAAACAGGTACTAAAAAAACGGGTCCTAAAATGAATTTGAAAAGCCACAGGAAAATTAGAAATAGAGCTGTGCATCAATTAAGCATCTTTATCTCTATTTTGACAGGAGAGGAGAAGTTCTGGGTCACAGGAGCCTGGAAGTCTAGAAAAGATTAAAAGCTGATGTTTTCTTCCATTAATCTCCCTAATCAGTAAGTACCAGCTACCTTATGTAATGGAACTGAGATTTGTGAGGCTTTGCTTCTGAGTAGGAATCACATTGCAGGGGCTTAGCTAAAACCCTGCTCAGAAATGGTGCCCCGTGCAGAATATTTCATCCACCTCCCACGAGAGCACAGTCTACTATTTGTTTACGAATAAACGACAACAACGAAAGATTAAAAAATATATCACGAACTTACAGCTATGTTTTTCAAAGTATTGTCTGGGGATCACCTGACTCAGATGTAGAATAATGGTTCTTAACATTTTGGTTTGAATAAGACACATGAGAGGAGTTGTAATACAGGCCTTTCTCTGGACCCCATCCTCAGATGAAGAATCTGCATTTTTAACTATTGTTATGATATTAATACAGATGGATATTGACACAGATGTGATTTATAGCATCACACTTTGAGGAATACTGGCCTACAGTTAATTGGGGTGCTTTGTTCAAAGACAATCAGCTCTCACCAACACTTGGTGCTATATCAGCTCTTAGACTTCTCCCCAAATTCTAACAATTCAGGAAAGGTACTCGGACTTGTATTTATGCAAATCTTTCATGAGGAATAAGTCACTTTTTAAAAGGCAACCCATTTTTTCACTTTAAAATCAGTATGTGAGATCATCTTATTAATTCTGAGGAATACCTTTAAATCACAATATTTAGAAGACATACTAATCATCTTCAAAGGCAAAGGAAAAGTTTGTGTTTATTTTACATTGATATCAATATTTTAATGTAGCTCTGCAACTCTGAGTAAGTCATGTAAGTTAAGGCAAAATGAGATATTTCAATGTTATTGCTGAGGACTCAAGTTTTATTATTTTCTATTTTTGTTTGTTTTTCAAATTATTTCTAAAGATAAATAACTTATAGTTCACTTTATTAACTGTCTCTCATTACTAAAAGGAAAAAATAGTTTGACCAGTGGCTCTCAATTATCACTGCTCATTGTAATCACACAGGGAGCTCTTAAACTAATACCTGAGCTTGGGCCTCATACCCGACCAATTGAATCGGAATCTCTGGAGACGAGATCGGTGTATCATATTGGTTTTATAACTCTCTAGGTAATTCCAGTGACAACTTCAGTTGAGAATTACTGTCATGGCTTATTGGTGAGGCAACTTTTGGTTGTAAGATTAAAACTTGCCTTCTCTATTAAGCTTTGCCTACATTTCTATCACAGCTAAGATTTGGTTTTCAGCTTACCCTTTCTTCAGTTACATAAATGCTTTTTTTCCCTTTTGATTTGGTGGAAATGGATACAAATAAAAAAGAAATATCTAAGTCAGTATTTCATAAATGACAAGCTTCAGACCTATGACATAATTTTCAAAAACTTGCTGTAAGATCAAAAAAATAAACTAGAATAAAATAGTCACTTTTTCCTGAAATTCATTTTTTTTAAGCTTGATGAATTTTTCTTTATTCTGAGATAAGTATTTGTTTTACTATTTTGGTGTTAAAATATTTTCTGATGATGAAAATAGATAATTGTTTGATATGTTCATGGCTTAATTTGGCAGAATATATTTGGCAACTTTATGTGGGTCTTATTTTGCTTGTGAAATTTTCTGATCAATGAAATCCTAAAGTTTGGGAAGCATTGGTTAAATAACTGAGCCAGTACCCAATCTTACTTTGACTTGTAGTGCTTAAAAAAGTGGCACTAAATACAAACTGTGCATATGTATATATTGTTCTTATATGTCATTAATATTTTATTGTTTCTGATTTTCTGCTTCATAATATATTTGGAGAATATTAAGTTCATAATACATTATTCAATATATTCAGCATGATTATATTAATTATTATTACATAGCATCAGTGTATGAATTAATTTATTATTGATGGATTTAGGATGTTTGCATATTTTTGCCAATACATTATAATAAAATATTCGCTCAGCATCAAATTGCATGTGTACTATTGTACATATGCAAATATTTGTATAAAGTACATTTTAAAATATTCCTTTAGAGAGACACTATGATTTTCAAAAAGTCAAAGTTATTTTTCATTCTCATCAAGAATTTGCTAAAATTCTTGTTCCCTCACATACCCAGTATAACACCAGTATTTGTCATTTTAAACAATCTGATAGAAGAAAATTGCATCTAAAGATTCATCTCTTTGTAATTTATATATGAGAGTATTTGTAGTCTTCCCTCTGAGAACTGCACATTTAGAAACTTTTTCCATTTGGTGATTGTTTTTCTAATTCTAACTATTTTTCTCTGTTCTGATGAGAAAATGAACATTTAAGAGATTCAGTGTTTGCCCCAAGATTATGCATATAGCTAATATAATGCGAAGATCAGATCTAAACCCAAGCAGTTTGGCTGCATCTTCAGAACTCTTAACTGCTCTACTGTGATACCAGCAAACTGCTCGGCTGGAGATGACAAAGCTGAAAAGTAGGGATAAAACAGCAAGCTAGTCAAAGAAATAAAAACTAGGTTTCAGAACTTGTTCTAGAAGCCACTTAATCAGAAACCTAGATAGGAAATGGTGAAATCAAAAACAGATTCGTCCAAAAATTCTTGGGTGACTGTGTTACATTCAAAGTCAACAGGAACAAGAGCACAAATAAACTTGGGAAACGAGGCTTGGGTTTTACCGAGTTCCCATGGAGCTTGTTTGTTATTCTGTTATGTCCCGCATCCCATTCAGGCACAGTTGATCCTTACCAAATGGTCCTGTCTGAGGATTTGCTCCTCTCCTTGTGGTTCTACTGTCACTTCGTTAGTATGTTACTCACCTAATAAATCCAGACATCATTTCCTTATGGGTGATATTTTCAAAGGTTTTACAGTAGGACTCATATTCTGTGGTCTGGTCTGTGTGTTTTAAAGAGACAGATAAAAAGGTTTTACATTTCCAGGCTTGTCTGTATCTTATGTTTGGTGACATCCAAGCCAAGTGATTTAACCTTCAGAAAGTTTCACATAAGAGCTGGGCAGAGAGTTGGAAAGAAACTTAACCTCATGAATAAAGGAGCTCTATGGTGGGGTCTAGCAGACTATATCTGGACACCCTATTTGGGATGAAAAAGCAAAAGGAAATTATAGCAAAGTGAGGCAGTTTGTCTGTCGGAGAGGAAGCCCAATTGAAACACTTGTGAAAAAGACACCTCATTGTCCTCTAATTAATGGACATTTTCTTTAAATGTTGCATTTTGTTTTTCATTGTATTATTTTTCTATTTATTAGTTTCAGAGTTTACATACTCAGCATTTGTGTTAGTTATAAATATAAATTCATACTTAGCTTGACAAAATTTGTCACTAAAAAAATTTGTTCACTAAACAGTTTTAGTATTCTTCCAAACCAAACACGGGTATTAAAATAATGTGGGTTGCATTTTTTCCTGACTTAAATGCTATTGCAGTTAAATCATTAAGTTCTATTTGTAATCTGTAAGTCCAAAAATTAGATATCATTATTATGTTCATAATTGTCATTGTTGTTTTGTTTAATATCATGATTTTTTTCTTGAGTTACCCATGTGTTTACTCTTTTTGTCCTGATCATTCTTCCTTTTTTCATCTCTTATCTTTATTCTGACATTATTTTTCTTCTTCCTCGAGTGTATTTTTAATAGTTTATAGAGTGGTGTTCTGTTCTAGTAAACCTTTACAACTTTTGTATGGTTGAATTCTTAATTTGCTCTTAGAATGTATGTTAAGAGTTGTTTTCTGGTCTCATATTGTAGATATTATTTGACTTTTTTTAAAGATTCTTTTTTTTTTTTTTACTGCTGCAAAATCATCTGTCATTTTTAATAAGTCAACTATTTGTTTTTAATTTTTGGTTACTATATTATTTATCTCTTTAATGTCCTCATTCTTTCAGTTTCATTCTAATATTTTGATTTGTTGATTTTTAAATAATATCTGAGGTTTCTGAATATAATGAGCACATAAAATATATAATACTGTTTGTCTTAAAGAGTGAACCATATTCAACTATATTTCAAATATGTTCTTTCCTTCATTATTCTGACTCCTTCTGGAATTTTAATTAGATGTTTTTAAAAATATGTATTTCATTATTATCTATCTTAATATTTTTTATGGTTTCTGTCATGTAGTCCCTCCATGTGGCATTATTTTTTGAAATTTATCTAGAAATTACTATTTTCAACTGTATCGAAACTGGTATATAATCTACCTATTGAATTTCTAATTTTAATAATTTTGTACTTTTAATTTTTTTGCATTTTTTTCAAATGGCTATTGTTGATAGCCTCTGGATTAATTAGATACGCTATGCAAACTTTCAAACATATTAAAAGTAATTTTTATATTATATATATCATACTTCTAACATCGGCAGTGCTTGTGTCTCTGATTCTTTGTTTAATATTAAAGTGTTATCTTGGCCCTGCTGGCTTGTGCCTTATGTATCATTGTGAGTTAAATCCTTGAAACTTTATCTTTAAATTCTGATTTTAACTTTTACTTCCCCAGGGGTGATTTTTGTTTGCCTCTCTAGGGTCATATAGGCATTTCTATCTAGGGAGCCTTTAAACTAAATGATCCACTTGCCATATTTCTAGTTGGCAAAGGAAAATGTGAATTCTCTCTCCAAACAGACATGAGATAAGGCTTGTAGTTAGGAAATCTCAGGGGGGAATTTTTCTTCATTAGTCTTACTACTATCCACAAGCCTAAATATATTCACGTCTTCTGAAAATAAGCATTTTTGTTTTGTTTTTGTTTTTCCCGGTTTATTCTTCTTGGGTTGTCTTTCTGCAGGTTCAAGTTTTATGCAGGGGTCTCTGATCAGATAGACATCTTATTTTTCCTGGGTCTTAGACTTCATTTCTTACCTCTAGACTGATAGTCTATGGACACCAAGGTTTTAAACCACCAAAGATGATTTAATATCCCCGGGACAAATGTAAGCTATAATGACTATTCACCTATCTGAATTAGTGCATTTTCACATATTTTCTTCAAAATATTCTTTTTTTGCTAGATTAACCATGTATTAAAACATATATTTTAAAATTATCACTTGAATATTTTAGGTGTTCTATACCCAGAAAGTTTTTCTGAACATATCTAGTCTTCCGTATTACTAGCAAATATTACCCCTGGTGTATTTGTTTTTGATTAGGAAAGTGCAAGTTTGTAAAGATGTCGGTTTACTTAGTATTTATGCATAAATTACAAGTAAACTCACTACAGCAAGACATTTTGAGAGATGTTTGATAATATTATTCTAAAGTACACTTGTACAAATAAATATGAAATACAAAATGAAAACTTGAAAAACTGCCTAATGAAAGTGGAAGTGCTCTGCCAAATATTCAGACACGTTTCAGAACTTCAGTAATTGTTAATGTAAAGTACTGGCACAAGGAGAGACATATAAGATCAGAAAAAACAAAGCGGAGTTAAGCATTAGACCAAAATGATATGGAAATGAAAAGCAAAATCCCAATATAATGTAGAAAAAGTGAATTACACAATAACTAATGTTATTAAAGATTGGCTGGACATATGGAAAAAATACAGCTGAATCTACATAAGCCAAAACAAATTCCATATGTGTACAATGATTAACATAAATATTAATGCATAATTAATATTTTATCATAGAATAGATTTTTCTAAAATATCTTAAAACCTGGAATTCATAGACAAAATATTGATACATTTTATTTGTATATAAAACACAATGATTAATAGGCCAGAAGGGAACAAAACAATGATAGGTAGTGAAATGATAGAAACTAGAAAGAGTTGGAGAAGGTTAGAAAGAAAATAAGATAAATAAAACAAGCATATAACAGGCATATGAATGCAACTTAACCAAACTTAGGTCAGAGATCAACTTCTCTAGAAAAATTTCTTGATAACTGGCTGACATAAGTTGCTCCCATAGCATGATATGGACAGTTTTTTTCTTTCTTAGAGTTTATCAAGTTATTTTAAAATAACCTATTTCAAATACATTGGGTCTTTGTGAGCAAAGAAAAGGCAATGTTTTATTTTTCCCAATGGCCTTAAGATTTAGCCCTGGGATCAGGAAACATTTTCTGTAGAGAATTCATATAGTAATATTTTAAATTTTGCAGACCATTCTCAACCCTGTTAATGTAGCAAGAAAGAGACCAAATACAACATATAAATAAACAAATGTGGCTGTGTTCCAGTAAAACTTTATTTAGAAAAACCAGCTGTGGGCCAGATTTGGCCTTTGGGTCTTAACTTGCCTTCTCCTGATCTAGGCAAATGTCTAGTAAAAAAGATAAGTGGTGAATTAAGGAATCTAATACTCAACATTCTGCCAACTCTGCTCTTACAGCTCCCTGCCTTTGCACAGTCAGACTCAAACTGGCCTTAGTTTGTGAAGAAATGATCTACCTTCAAATTCCTTCTGTATCTTTTCTCTCCATCACCACGCGACACCTAGCCTCTCATTCTAACAAGAGGAGAGTGTATTGTCCCCTGCACATTGCTTCTGGTAAGATCACCAGTGCACTGAGGACTGTCAGGGTGTTGGCAAAACGATGTTAATTAACATGGCCTGTGAAAAGCTGGCTTTCTCAGCTGAAGCCAGACCTATGTCCTTTCTCCTCCTTTGTACTTTCTTGATCCACATACATGTGACTTTCTTTTGCATACAACTCAGGGTCCAGAGAATATGTGATATTTTGGCCGGGCACTAAATGAGCATGTTGGCCAAGACCTCATAGTGCCCATTCGGCTGCTATTCTTGAGCAAGGCACATTACATAGCTCCCTGCTTAGAAGCAGGGAGAATTTGGCCGTGTTTCCCAAATGGGGTGACCACAGAAAAAAGAATTTCCCACATTCTGATGTCCTTTTACTTCTAGTTCCTGCTGACGTGGCCCTTCATCCTTTCTCTCCCCGAGCACTTGCCTGTTTTGCCTTTCTTACGGCATTAGGAAACACAGGGACGTTTCAGGAGGCAAGGAACGTTTGAGATCCCATCATAATAACACCCCTGGGAAAGGGGCACCAGTAGGCTCAGGTGTCTCCTTTCAGTACAACAGTCTCTTTCTGAATAAAACACTAGGGTTTGCCTCCTTAGAAGCCTGTCTCCATGGCACTTGCCACAATGAATGAATCAAAATTTGGCAGCCTCTCTATTTAAAGTCCCCCAAAGCCAAATCTCCATAAGGGATACCATGGAAAGTGGGAACTTTGATACTTTATCCCTAGTGTTTTACTGAAGAAACCTTGAGAAAAAGTTGTGTGGTTTTTTTTTTTGTTTTTGGTTTTGCTTTTGTTTTTGTTTCTTAGGAGAATGAGGAGAAATATTTTCTCAGCTTCCCTGACTGATTCTCACACCTTCTTTTTTAGTTTTTAGTTTTTGATTATTCTTGTAGTACTGCATTTGACTAAGTATTCAATTAATATTGACTTTTTTGCAGTTAAGCATCATTCTGTGTTTCGAATTATGTGAATATTAGTTGTTGTTAAAGTGCCTTCCTTGTGGGAGACAGGCAGTTTATTTTATTCAGCAGCTTATAACAGAAGCAATTTTCTTAAGTCCTTATTGGAAGGAGTCTCAGCCATGTATTTAAATTTTCCAATTGATTAGGTCAGACCCATTCAGATTATCCAGGATAATCTCCCTTACTTAAAGTCAACTGATTAAGGGATTTAGTTACGTCTGCAAAATCTCTTCTCAGCACCTATATTAGCGTTCGGTTGAGTAACAGTCAACTTTTGCCTAACCAAGTTGACACATCCAAAAAGCTGTCACAATTATAATCTTCCATTACTATTTTCACTCTACTCCCCCATCTCTTTTCTGTCTTTTATTTTCCTTCTTTTTCTCTCTTTTCTTCTCTCTTCCTTCATTCTTCCCATGGTAGAATGGGAAGAATTTGTATCCACAAATTTTTCTGGTTCTCCTCCTCTCTGGACACATGATGGGTTTCACTTCCTGGCCCTCTGATGGTTACATTGGCTCTTGTGTCCTGTTCTGGACAAGGAAGTATGAGGGGTCACTGGTGAGAAATCATCTAGCATTGTCATAGGCCCAAACTAGGACTTACCATAGGCTGCAGGCAAGAAGAAAAGGTAACTATAAACCCATAAACTATTGACCAATAACTTTAATTAATTTACAAGTCTTAGAGGAAAACAGAGTTCAGAGAAGGGAGGTATCCCAATAAACCCAAGTATTGGTGCACTTTAGCTGAGTAATAGCATATAACAAATAAAATGGGGGTGTTTAAGGGGCAGGAATTATGGACATTGTGAAATACACCTGTTTTCAATTCATTTTATTGATTTCTTTTATTTTTAAGTGTTAATTTCTTCATATTTTCTGTGCACCTAGTTTGTTCTAGATATTATTCTAAGATAACTGCCCTCATATAGACTGAAATAAAAGAATAAATGTGTAATTAAATATTGTGATAAATATTAAGTAACAGGTTGCTGAGATGGTGAAAACTTTTCCAACCTATTTTCAACAAGGAGTTTGAAGAAGGCCTTCTGAAGAGTTGGCATGGAAGCAACAACCTGAGGATGAAAAGAGTCAGCTATATGAAGAGGTGAGGGGAGAGAAGGGCAGATGTAAAGGCCATGGAGTGGGGAAAATCTGGTATCTGGAAAGCCAGTGTAACCAAAGCATAGCAAGAAAGGTAAAAACTGGTATAAGAGATGGGGGAGATGTGGGTAGTGGCCAGATTTATTTGGAACAGTGTAGGCCACACACACCAAAGAAAAGATGTTTATTTTTAAAGACAAAGGGTATCTTTGTGACCTAATGTAAGGTCATTCATTCAGTTTTTGAAACCTCATATTTAAAATAAAAGTACCTCTGTATAACCAATATAAAAGTTAAATAAAACAAGGCATGTAGAAATCTTAGCATAGTGCTTGACCATTTAAAAACAAAAGAAAACAAAACTCAATACCAGGACCTCATTGTCTCCCATAGGAAAAATGATCATTTTATAATTCTAGGGTTACTTTAAAAAGAGAAAGCTGATCTATTTATAGTTTGTGTGGGAAAATTTTAGGGCTTTTTTTTTTTTTTTGGATGTATGGCAATAACTTTGGTTGTCAGGTAATATGTTAGGGCTTAGGCTATCACCAAATTAGGAGAAAAAAATCTTTATAAATACTTTAACACTAAAATATTACTGTATTTTAACTTCTCTTTTTAAGTCACTGTAGTGTTATATACAAAAAAAATGAACAAATACCCTGTTTCCCATGTCCCTTATTTCAACTAATACTCAGTGATTTTTAAGATCCAATAAGTTTCACATTATTGTTCGTAAAACAAGTAACCTAAATTTTATGGCTGACTGAGGTTCATCGATCAAAGATAGGAAATATGTGAAAGGGTATAGAATGAAAGCTGTATTCTACATTAATTTGGGCAAAAAAATAGAATAAAGGGAGAAAAAGAAAATCATGATAATATATGATCATTTAAAATTTTCAAAGACATTGTGGTTTGTGGGAATAATATTAGAGAATGGAAGCAGACTTGCTTGCAATCTTTCTGTTTCTCAGAGTTCATTTCATATTTTACTTTAACACAATTTCTCCATAGAATACCATTATTATTTTTCAAGACTTTGCGGAAAATTCACTGTGGAATTTGACAGCTGACATTTAGGCTCTCTCAGCCCTAGATTCATTATGCGCAAAATGAGAAAACCGGATGAAATGATCTCTAATGTCATAAAAAATTAGGTCTCTCATTTATTTGGTTCCCAGAGAGATATGTTATGCTGCAGTTTAATTTGGGAAGTAATTTGATAGTCACTCCTCTTTGATGATATCTTATTACTGTTGGGGGAGTTTGAATAAAAATGGTTGTCTTAAATGATAGTAGTAAAAGCCAAATTTCTCTATCATAAAATCCAATGATTTCTTTTCTTTCTCCTCGTCCTCTTCTTCCTTCTCTTCCTCCTTCTCCTTGTCTTCCTGTTCTTCTTTTTCCTCTTTATTTATCTTCTCTTTTTCCCTGATTTTCATCATCACCAATTACAAAATTTTAATCATAAATGTTCCATTGCATAGAGAAAACTTCAGAGTTAATCCACAGCCTTTGGAAATGCATAAGCTAAAACCAAATGCAGAACATACTTTATTGTCTTTACTATATGGAGGCAGATCTAGCTCTGTCTTCACAGAGACTGAATAAATACATCACTGGTTTACCAAGAAATTGCTTCCATCAATTTCATTTAATCACTATTCGCACCTGGCTCAGATGTAACTTCCTAGCAAAAGCTATTTAGCATGCCCCCAATACCACTCTTGTTACATGTTCCTTAGTGGGTCTCACTTGAACAGGCAAAGATCTCGAATGTCGTAATCACCACCACATCGCTCTAATAAAATTTCAAGCTCAGTGAATATCTGAAGGGCAAATCTTTTACAAACAGAAACCACTGAATGCGCATACCTCGATGGTTACATAGACTGTGCCCTAAATATAAATGTGCTTAATCAATATTTGTAGACATGAAATGAATATCAATTAAAAATGACAATTTTAGATGATGGAGCCTGTGAAGAGACAAGGTGGTATCTAGTCTTTCATGCTTCTCCTTCTGTTATTGCTTCAATTCCAATCGCTTCCCCTCATGCAAATACTCTTCTTCAAGACATGAATCAAATATCCTCACCCAAATGCCCACATGCTTTCTGAAACTCTAAATGGAATATCTATTTCATTTGATTTTGCACCCCTGTAACATATTATTTGCCTTTTAATAATTATTTTTAACATATTACAGATATTATATAAACTTTTCTAGGGCATTTTAGAATACCTCTATAAATATCTATTATTATTATTAATATTTTATTAACAGATGTGTCAGTGGCACCTAGAGAAAGTGCAAGCACATAACCAGTTTCTAATAAATAGCTTTTGAATGAATGAGTAAAGTTTGTACTTCTCTAGTCTCCTACTTTCAGATAAAAACTTTTCTTAGGGAAGGTACTGGGCTTCTTCACACCCCTTTAAACCCCCCCAAAATTACACTATTAATTTAGAGAATTGAGTAGAAAATATCAATTTTGATTTAAATTTCTGGCCACATACTTTAAATAACTTAAATTTTATTTCTGTTGTTTGTAACCAAGAGTCCTTAATGGATTAAACTTATTTGATTCCAAATGATAGATTACTCAGCTTGATGTGACTTCTTTAGTTAGGTCTTTTTAAAATTTATCAACCAGATTTCCTGTAGCTACTAATATTTTTCTCTCCTTTGTGTTTACTATGTTTTTGCCTTTATTATTGTTAAGTATGGACATGCTTATTCTCCTCTATTCATTATTAATTTTACTTCCCATGTTAGTACTTTTCATGGTAGCTGATGCATTGTAGGCATCTAAATATTTGTTTAATGAATACAAGACTGCTGTTGAAACAAATGTCAGATTCTCTTCCATTTGACTTTTTGTTAGCTTCGCCAAATTCAAGGTACTTTACTGAAGAGGGATATTCGTAATCTTAACAAGTACATTCTAGCCTTTTCTCAGATTACAAAACCATATCTTATCAAGCAGAATCTTGTGTTTATATTGGTTTATTGATGTTATCAACATTTTACATAACGTCTCTGTAAGTGTAAGCACAGTTCTGAACTAGCAAATTTCTTGCTCTCGTGATGAAGAAAAACAAATTTAGCTTTAGATTAAATATATTTATTCTATAGATGGAATTTTATATCCCTAAAATTTTGATGAGTTCAAAACTCAATAAAACTCTTTTTAAAACCATATGAGATAAACACCCTAACATGCTGAATTTGATGTTCAGTCACCCTATAGCACCATTTTTTACAGAACTCAATTGTGGGCTGCTTTGGGTCTGCAGCTTCTGTTTCATTAGAGAGATAACATATCTTTCTGTATTCTTACAACAAGATGTCCTATTCAGCTCCTAACACCTGGAATTTGGGAATATGGGAATATACCGTGATACTCCAACTCCAATAAGATATTGGGACTAACAGAGAGGTCATCTTAGAATTTAAATTCTACTCACTAGGCAGGGGGAGGTAAAAAGTGGGGGAAGTGGGAATGTGTATCAACTGGGTTTATAGTTTATCTCAGTGATATTAGCTTCATCTCCATTGTATATATAGTCATTAATATATAGGCATGTGTCATTTAATGATGGAGCTATGTTCTGAGAAATGCATTGTTAGGTGACTTCGTTGTTGTCCAAACATCACAGAATACACTTAGACAAACCTTGATGGTATGGCCTGTTGCACACCTACACTGTATAGTACAGCCTGTGGCTCCTAAGCGACAAACCAGCACAGCATGCTACTGTACTGAATACGGTAAGCAATTGTAACACGTGGTAAGTTTTTGTGTATCTAAACATATCCAAGCATAGACAAGGTACAGTAAAAATACAGTATAAAATATTTTAAAAAATGTTACATCTGTCTAAGGCATTTACTATGAATGGAGCTCACAGGACTAGAAATTTTTCTGGGTGAATCAGTAAGTGTACAGTGAGTGAATGTGAAGTCCTGGGCCTAGGACATTACTGTCCACTATTGTAACTTTATAAACACTGTACACTTAGGCTACATTAAGTTTATTTAAAACTATTTTTCTTTCTTCAATGATAAATTAACTTCAGCTTATAATAACTTTTTACTTTATAAAATTTTAAAGTTTTTAACTTTTTGACTCTCTTCTTAATACCACAGCTTAAAATACAAACATATTATACAGCTGTACAAAAATATTTCCTTTCTTTATATCCTTATTACATAAACTTTCTTCTATTTTAATTGTAATTTAATTTAATTTTTTACTTTTTAAACTTTTTTATTAAAAATGAAGATACAGACGCACACATTAGACCTACACAGGGTCAGGATCGTCAATATCACTGTCTTCTACATCTGCATTTTGTCCTACTGGAAGGTCTTCAGGGGCAACACCACACATGGAGCTGCCATCTGTTATGAGAACAATGTCATCTTCTGGAACACCTCCTGGTGGACCTGCCTGAGGCTGCTTTATGGTTAATCTGTTTTATGTTTTATGAGTAGAAGTAGTAAGCTCTAAACAAGAAGAAGGTTAACATGGTAAATAGTTAAAAGAGTTACATAGTCATTTAATATCGTCATCAAGTGTTATGTACTGTACATAATTGTATGTGCTATACTTTTATATGCCTGGCAGTGCAGTAGGCTTGTTTACACCAGCATCACCACAAACACATGAGTAATGCATTGTGCGATGAGTTAGGACATATGAGTTAGGATGGGTACGATGGCTACAACATTACCACATGATTTTTTCAGCTCCATTATAAGCTTATGGGACCACCAGAGTATCTGTGGTCTGTTGTTGACTGAAATGTTGTTATGGGGTACATGACTGTATTTGTCACAATAATTAGGTCTTATATAAGTAGACATTTATTACATATATAAGTTTTTATTCACTTAATCTTTATCTTCTTTCCATGTGAGAGCCCTGGACTCAGAAGCATGGGAACAGATGAAAAACAGCCACTCTTGTTTTTTCTTCAGACATCCTTCATGCATGGTACTTTTATGAGTGTAGCCTGGTTGTTTTCTGGGGTGTTCTTGTCTCCGGAGACCTAGTGGTGTTCTGAAGAACCAGTTTCAAATTTGTGAAGCCTAAACCTTATGCAGAGATACCGATAAATTTCGTGGAGGGAAAGAATGACTTACTTCCCTTGGTTACCCCCTGGTTTCTATTTATGAGTGCTGAAACAGTCCCTCAAAGAATCTTCTGAGGTTTCTAAAGACTAAGAGGCTTAAAACACAAATAACTGTTACTTGCAAATCATATTTAAAAGTACCTTAAATCAGCCCTTTAAAGGGAGATTTTCACAGGTGGTTTCCAGAATCTTCTTTCTTTTACATGATTTTTCATTTCTCCTCCTTCCTTCCCCCATTTTGACCCCAGAAACTCCCAAATTCTCACTTTCATTCAAAATCATTCCATTCTCTCTAGTATTATCTGCCATGCTTTACTTCAGACTACCTTCTTATATCCAAACCCATCAAGATATACACTAAAACTAAATAAATAAATGGCCTTCTTTTTACCAGGATCTGCTTGCTTTAAAAACTAATGGAACCATGGAATCTGGCAATATATATTTTTTTCAATTGCACTAAGCGTCTAGTACTCACCTATAAAATGGGGACAATAACACCTGTCTGTGCTCCAGCATAAATCAGATGTGATCATGTCTGTGTAAAACATTGTGGGGAAGAAGATGGACATCACCCTGCAAATCTAAAAGGATTCTGGCTATGCCTGAATTATGTTGAACATTCCCCCCTCATATAGAGTTCAGAGAATTCTAGATTATACCCTGAGGTATTAGACACAATTTTCAGGAGATTTTAACTCTCAAGTATGGATAAGTATTTATGAGCCCTGATTCATGGTATTTCCTCACCAGCTGCAAAAAATAGAGGGAGGCTCTATTGTTCATGGTCCCTGAGTATTTACTGATGGGCAGATAGTGTTTCACAGCTTTATAGTAGTTTTGACAATTGGCTCTCAAAGTCTCTGGGGAATGTCTTGCCTGAAAGATGCCATACAAATATAAGATCCAAATCAACATTCTTCTCCTTCGCCTGTTAAAGTCTGGAGAGTCTGTGGCCGCATTGGGTTACCTGCCCTCCAGTGAAGGTAAATAACAATCCGGATGTGCCCATATTCATGCAGAATGTGTGCTTCCTAGTGGGCTAATTCATGCTCAGTGTAGCTGAAAGGATCCCCGCTTTAGAGAGCTTCCTTCACTCCGAGGCCCTCAGGCTGAGAAGCCAGCCTAACATTTTGTTTTCTTTGTCTAAGCAAAATGAAAGCTTGCTAACTTAGGTCAGACTGTGACAACTCTATTTCTGAAAGAATCTATTCATTACTCAGTGAGCCAGTGTTAATGTGGGAATTTCCCAGGAGGTAGAGCAAAAAGAAGCACTGATTCTTTTCTTTTCCTGTGCAGCCTTGGATCTGGCACTTACTGGATACGTAACTGTGGGGAAGTCACTGAACTCTGCATGCCCTGACGTTCTCCTCATCGTTTTAAAATAAGGACAAAATCGCCCATCCAACAAGTGTGGCATGGCTGGAAACTTGATTTGTAATTTACTAAAATTACACAAATATGGAGTGTATTTTTGAAGACCAAAATTTCTAAAATAGCAGCAATATGTTTCTATAGATTAAAATGGCATACTTAAAGAAAAACAAGGTACCTGATGAAGAATTAAGCTCTAGACTCAGAATTTTAAAAAACTATAAAACTTAAAATGTATGCTTCTACTAAAACTTATGTATGCAGTATGTGTTGTATTAATTACTTGATTCCTGTTCTAATTGTCTTCTTCCCCAAACCATCATGATTTTCTTTTACTTATACATGCAAGAAATATAATGGCAATTAGATGCTATTTTTGCTTATCAAATGGACAAAGATTTTAATGAGCCAAAATTTCCAATGTTGTCCGAAAGACAAGCATTCCAAAGAATGTATGTTAGCAGTGAAAAATGATGCAATCTGCCAACAATCTAATTTGGCTATATGGATTAATAACTTTGTAAATCCCGTACTTTTTGATGCAGCAGTTCTAGGACATTAGTCTAGGACAACAACTTCCAGGACATTATTCAAAGGCCAGAATTGAAGAGAGTTTAAAAGATTTAGCTAGCAGAAGAGTAATCACAACATTGTTTAGAATAGAATAGGAGAAGGGGGAAAGGTAGAGAGGGGGAGGAAGAGAAAAAAAGAACCCAAATGTTGAGAATTTAAATGTAAGTTATATAATACTGTAGCATACAAAACAGCCGATAATTATGGTTAAGACAAGTATTTAAGAGGGAGAAAAGAGCAGGTGAACTAGAAACTTCTCAGGTAATCAGAGAGAAACCTAGCAACTATGAAAAAGGTGATTTAAAAATCATTCTAATTGAAATTAGAAAGTTTTATGAATTTACCTTGAACACTGAGTGAGTGCGGCGGGGGTGGGGGGGGGAAGATGATGAAAATGCCTCTTTGGGTCAGAGTTATTACTTTGTAAGAAAAATAGAATGGAATTGTGTTAATTAGACACATGAATTGTGTCAAGTTAGTTAGACAGGTACATTTCACAAGGCAATGAATCCTAATGGTTGTTTGATACATGGTTCCAGAAACCTTACAAAAATGTGAAACGCTTCCCAGAGTGGAAATTCCCCCATGGGTTCTCCCCATGTAGGTGAAACACTGAATATAGCTTCCCCTCATTCCCTTTGCAAAACTAGCAGAAACTGAGCAAAAGAAATCGTCACTGAATTTCAGAGAACTGCAATAGCTCTTAAAATTGAAAACTCAAAAAATGGATAAAAAGTGGGAACTAGAATATTATTTTTTTCTGGCAGAAGGTATAGCACGTATCAAAAGCGGCTGTAATACAAAGGTACCAAACAAGAAAGAAAATATTAGAAGACTGCAGCCCATCATGAGAGAGGGGAGAGAGTTAGGGGCCAGGAGAGCACCAATGGGGACTTCCTCTAAGAATTTAGGCAATAAGCTTTTTGATTTTGCAAGATATGAGGATAATAAGATAATTAGACCAGAGACTTAATTTCTTATTTCCTTAGCCTCTCCTCCTGGTACTATTATTTGAACATCCAATAAAAGACTCCTTTAACCATCATCAGAATCCTACGTATTTTTGATTCAGGGAAGGAGAAGAAATAGTATTCAAAAGTGCTAAGTGGTAACCAGGGCCTCCTCCATAATCCCATGATGGACATCAGCAGCAGTGTCATCAACCAAAATATTTATAACTGGTATTTCTAATTGATAACATGAGTGATTTTATAATTGCTGATTGTCATTTCCTTTTGTTATATTTTTTGCCTAAATTTTCTCTCACCACCTTGTATGGCCTTGTATTAAGAAAACAATATGATCTACACAGATGATCGATTTTACTTTAGGATCATGTTTGCAGTCAAGGTTGTAGGTTACAGAGAAAATGTAGAACAGAAGTCATGATACTGAGTGATAGTCAAGATTGAGAAAGAGTACATGGGAGTAGGCCCTAGAAATGACTGATTATATTAGTGGTGGTGGCATGTTTATTTTTTTCTTTTTATATTATTTTGTTTTTATTTCAGAATATTACAGGAGTACAAATGTTTTGGTTACATGGATTGCCTTCGTACTGCTGAGTCAAAGTTATAAGTGCACCCATCACCCAGATAGTGTACATTGTACCCATTAGGTATGAGTTCACCCATGCCCTCCTCCCACTTCCCACCCACATGATTTCTGTCGAGTTTTACTTCCATCTGTGCACATGAGTGCTGGTTGGTTAGTTCCAATTTAATAGTGAGCACATGTGGTGTTTGTTTTTCCACTCTTGCAATATGTCACTTAGGAGAATGTTCTCCAGTTCCATCCCAATTGTTGCAAAAGGCATTAGTTCACCATCTTTTTATGGCTGAGTAGTACTCTGTGGTATACACAGACCAAATGTAATTAATCCACTCATGAGTTGATGAACACTTGGGTTGATTCCACATCTGTTCGATTGTGAATTGTACTGTAATAAACATTCTAGTGCAAGTGTCTTTTTGATAAAATGACTTTTTTTCCTTTGGGTAAATATCCAGTAGTGGGATTGCTGGATCAAATGGTAGGTCTACTTTTAGTTCTTTGAGGAGTCTCCATATTATTTTCCATAGAGGTTGCACTAGTTTGCAGTCCCACCAGCAGTGTATAAGTGTTCCTTTCTCTCTGTGTCCATGCCAGTATCCATTGTTGTGGGACTTTTTGATAAAAGCCATTCTCACTGGGGTGAAGTGATATCTCATTGCGATTTTGATTTGCATTTCTTTGATGATTGGTGACATTGAGCGTTTTTTCGTGTTTATTGGCCATTGTCTATCTTCTTTTGAAAAGCTTCTCTTCATGTCTATGGCTCACTTTTTAATAGGTTGCTTGATTTTTTCTGGCTGATTTGCTTGAGTTCTTTATAGATTCTGGGTATTATTCCTGTATCGGATGTGTAGCATGTGAATATTTTCTCCCATTCCGTAGGTTGTCTATTTTCTCTGTTGTTTGTTTGCCTGGCTGTGTAGAAGCTTTTTAATTTAATCAAGTCCCATTTAATTTTGTGATTGCCATTGGGATCGTCTTCATAAATTATGATAGATGTAAGTAGGAAGTGCTCCAGGACCCCAGTGGAGGAAAAATTAACTTGGTGAGAGTCAGAGCATGCTTGCGTATGATTTGGGATCTGCTTTATTCTAGGACTCAGTCACCCTATGATTACAAAGAACATGCTGCACTTTACCAAAGACTCATAGGAAGAAATGTGGCAAGTGGAGGAATTGGCAAAGCAGTCAGCGTATATGTGGTCCTGTCATCATTCTGGGCTGTTTTTAGTATCCAGGAAACCACATGAGCTCACTTTCTGATTGAAAAAAAGCTGTCTCAATGATAAAAGAGGTGCCGTGATTACAGATAAGTAAGGGTTAAATGTCTATGAATGGAGCTAAAAATAACACAGAAGCTAAAAAGCAAATGAAAGAGTAGAAAGAAGATAGTAGTGAAGGGCATATGTTTTGTTGTTATTAGGATAAACATTTCGAATTATGCACACAAACTAACAATGTCAAAAAGAATATTTTCTTGAACATTTCATTCTAAAAGGCCTATGAAACGTAATTTTTTTCTTAGTGGAGATAGGTTAGGGAATCTCAACATTGTGAAATCTTAGCTTGAAAGAGTATTATACTGGACAAAGCATGCTACTTAGAAACAAAATGTCCATTACACTATTGACTGGCCTTGAGAACTTAGCCTAAACCCCAGTCCAAAGGCCTGTGAGAAAAATTAAAATGAGGTAGAAGATACAAACGTTATATTCTTTAAAACACTATAAAAATCTAAATAGTATTGCTTTCCAAACTGAGTGCCATATAGAGGAAGTGTAATATAGAGTGGATTTAAGTGAGTAGAAGATTATTTTTAATATTTCACTTATAAGAGTGTACCTCAGAAAAATAAATCAAATTATACTAAATATTAGGGGTTCTAGTCAGAATTAGACTACAGAGGACACATGTATCCAGCAGAATTAGTCAATAGCATGAGCACATTGCTTTGGAAACTATTAATAAATGGAAATACACAATGTGGGTCAAATTCCCACTGCAGTATAAGCAGAAACTGTACAAATGCTTGCATATTATTCGTTCTTATCCTCGGATTTGATTGTAGTAAAGTTAGCCAAGAGGCCTTATCATATATTGCAGTAACGTTTGCTCGAATAACCAAATTCCTGAACCCAGCAGAATTTTTACTCATGTACTTAAATCTTAGAAGAAAAAAATATATGTGTTACAAAATAAGCTCTCAGGAAATTATTCAATTATAATACAGTTTGCCTGGTAAATCCAGATGCAACTTTCACCTGAAGCCAGAATCCTACACATTGAAGTTACCAATTAGAAAATTAAGCCATGATCACCTCAAGATCCTAAACTAGGGAAAAGCTGAAATTGTTCAGTATTCTCTAAGGCAGTAAAAAAAAAAAAAAAAAAATAGCAAAGAACTGAAACAGAAAGTAGATTCTGGAAAACACTAAACTCAAAATTTGTTTATCAGTAACTTCCCATAATAGTCATTATTTCAACTATTCTATTCATCATGTGTATAAATTGATTTTTGAAATCTTTTTAATGTTAAATAACTTTTTCCCAAAAAAGTATGTGATTATTTCTCAGTCTTAGGAAATGTGGTAAAGATGATTTTAGTGAAAGGGTTTATTATTTGCTAGAAAAGACCTAATTAGGTGACTTTGGTGAGAATAAAACTTAATTTGAAAATGAATTCTACTGAAGTAGAGCCCTACAGTACATTTTAATTTAGGAGATGAGGATAGCATGATATTATAATTTTACATATTACAGCAAAAAAATTCATACAGTCAGTCTTACAGATGAACGTCTCCTAAGAAAGGACCTAGATTAAAAGTAAGAAATAAATGAATACAATAATATATATGGTAGAGAAGCAAATTCTATCACATGCAAGGCAAATTAAGAATCTGGAAATTTATCTCTTGGGAGTTTCATTGCTCAAATGCAATATTGTTTTAAGATGATTGATACTTTAATTCATTTAGAATACCAGTCATCCAAGAGAATTTGCTGGTATCAGTGATTGGCCCAGAGTCATTTGAAGCCTGGACTGGATGCTGTGTAGCTCCTTCATTCACATGTTTGACATCTCAAATAGAGCAGCTGGCTGGGCCTGGCCATGTCTCTCTCTCACTCCATAGCCTCTGTATGTGACAACTTGGATTTCTTCAGAGCATCACAGCCTTAGGGTAGTTAGACTTCTTACATGGTGGTAACTTTCTCCAGAGCATGTGTTCCAAGAGATCCGGGTATAAGTTGCAAGGCCATATAAGACCTAGTCTCAGAAATCATGCTGTATTTGCTCCACTACGTTCCATTTGTCAAAAACAAATAAGAAAGCCAGTCCAAATTCAACGGAAGGAGACTACACAAGAATCTAACACTATACCATCTGCAGTAAAAGATTATAAAACTTTTGAAAAATATACCACCAGGTATTAACATTCCTTGACATTAACATTAATGCCTAAACAAGTACCAGAAGTGCTCATCAAGAACTAGGTTCTGTCAAACCCATCAAGTTATACGTTCAAAGATTGGGAACAAACAGGGCCAGAAGGTAGAAGTTACCTGAATGAGCTGATGGGTGCAGATCTCATGGCATCCAACACTATTATGCCATTGCCTCTCCCTCAACTGTTATCTGTAGCTATATGGGGGTGATCTTTATGACCAGATGACAGAGGAGAAAACAGCATTATTGACTGAGCAATGCAGCAGCTTGGTATATGTGGGCAAACTTAAAATGTACCACACTATACTATAGCCCCAAGAATGGGTGATTTTTTAATAAAATCACTGGTGAGCCAAACTCATCTCTATGTGCAGAGCTCTGAATAGTGTTCTTGGTTTCCTGCTGTCTGTGGATACAGAAGTGGCCCATAGTTGGAATATATGTAAACTCATGGACAACAGCAAATATCTTGACTAGTTTGACAGAAGGCCTGGAAGGACAAGAATTGGAAGATCAGAGAAGTGAGGTGTGGAGTGGAGGCATTTGAATGTATTCATAGGAGTAATCACACAATGTGAAATTTGTTGTTTCACAAATTAATGCCACCAGAGAGCATCTGTATGAAGCAGAATCAACCAGATAAATATAATGACCAAAACTTCTTGATGACTAAACCTGTCATCCTCTGTCTTTGGACACCTTAGTACTAGCAAAATGGTCATACAAATGCAGTAACTATTTGGGCAGGAATGAGACCATGTGCTCCAAAACACATGATCCCATGATCCTGCTCACTAAAATTTGATCTAGCTATTGTCCTTGGAAATTGTCCAAACTGACAGCCACAAAGATCGATGCGGAGTCCCTATTGTTGCAACATCCTTCAGGAGATCAATCCTCTATTTGAGGGTAAGTTAACTACACTGGATGTCTTCCACTATGGAAGGAGCAATGATTCATTCTATTGCCTCGAATAGGTACATATTCTCAATATCGAATTACTTTTCCTACCCTTAGTTTGTCTTTGCTACCCTTAGAGCTTCAACCAACACCACTATTTCAGAACTTCCAGAGTATTTGAGCCATCAACATAGAATCCCACATACTAACTATTGCAATAGACCAGAGAATCCATTTTACAGTAAAAAGGAGAGGCAGTGAGCACATGCCAATGCGATTGAATAATTCTATCCTTTACTGCACCGTCTGTAAAGTGCTGGCCTGATAACATGCTAAAATGGCCCGTCAAAGGCACAGATGAGGTGCCAGAGATAATGCCTTGTGAAGATTGGGGACCATTCTCCTGGATTCAATATATGCTCTAAATTTTGTACAGTATGTGCCCCAACATATACAACAAATAGGTCCAGGGACCAAGGTGTGAACATAGGAATGGTTTCATTTATCATCATTCCAATGATTTACTTAGGAAATTTTCAGTTCCCATTCCCACAAATGGTTTTCTGGATTTAGAGGTTCTGGTTTTCAAAGAAGGAATGCTTCTACTAAGTGACACAGCAGAATTCTCCTTTAAACTCAAGTTATAGCTGCTGCCTGGGTCCTTTGGGTTCCTTATCCTAAGGCAATAGCACACAAGAAGAGAAGTCACCATCCTAGAAAGGTAATTGACCATCTTCTGGAAGCTTCTTTTACAAAAAGGGAACAGGAAGGATATGTTTGGCATAGAGGTAATTCATTCCAGTGTCTCTTGTTACACCCTTGGCCAGTTTTTATGGCAAGTGAATGAATGCAGTCGTTACAGTCTGAGAATAGCATCATGACCAGAGATTCATACAATTCAGGGATAAACCACCCAGATCTGTAGAGGGGCTGGCCAAAGGGAAGAATTGATAGAATTGAAGCTGGAATTGATGGAAGAGGAAGGAGATAATGAGCATCATGAGCCAGCTTCAGCAGGACAAAGAAGTTTAGTGGGAAAAGAGAGCTCCAGTGGGCCCTACTAACCTTGTTTTCCTATATTGTCTCCATCAAGCAGTCCACCAGAATCCTGAAGGAGCAGCTCTAGAAATTATTCAAAGAGATGAACCTGGATGCTACAAAGGGTAGACTACAGGGGACCCTGTGCATAATTTTTCAGATTCAGCTTGCTGGATTAAAGGACTCATTCTCCCAGGTGCTGGGAGTGCAGATGAATGACACCCCTAACTGTTAGTTCTCTCTAAAGTTGCCCTGGCTTAAAAGGGCACTTCCAAGGGCAGCCTACATACCATGATGGCTTGATGTAGGGAAATAAAATACCACACCCAAACCCCAAATCTGGAGGATTAACATCAGCATTTCCATTTTCACAGCTGTCTTTGGGCTCGGCTGAGGCCTTCAGTGTGGCCTCATCGTTGCCCAACTTCTCCCTCTGCAAAATTACGTTACATTCCCTTCCCCAGGCTTAATCCTAAGAGTACTGCCTAATAAACATCCTGCGTGCTAATCTCATTCAGAGTCTGCTTCTCCCATAACAAGATCTGCGCTATTAGCCAATACTAAACAAATAAATAAAATGTTTAAGTGCTATTTTAAAAACAAGTCAAAATCTCTGCTTTGAAATAACCACATCAAAATGTCCCCTATTTCATAAAACCTGCATAAAAATATTATAAATTTTACTATATGGAACTACTTCACAGACTCCTCTTAACACTTTTTTTATATTTTAAAATCAATTGTTGATATCTATATAAAATAGAAAAAAAACGGTAGGAGCAGAAATGAAAATTTATTGAAATGAGTACTAACTATTCTCTAGGTGGTATATTATCACATATAATCTTCCTTGTAGGTGCATATAGGTAGATATTTAACCCATATATTTCTTTCTCCGCTATGTAGGTGACTCTCAGAAGAAGCTATATTGTGAAGTGAAAGAGCTTAATCTTCAGGACTGTAAATTATATAAGCTCTTTCCAAGATTCTCGGTGGGGTAATAACACTGTATGGGTGATTGTACATGCACATTTTGCAAAAGTATAATTTTTTAAATTAGTTTTCTGAAAGAAGGACTCACAAATTGTATAAGCTGCAGGCCCCCAAAACCCTGGATCTGCTTCCGGTGCTGCTTGTTGCTTTGGATTTACTCATATTGGCCCCATGTTCAGTCCAAATTGGGCACTGGTTTTAGTGAGTGCCAGAATTAATTTTACTCCATTGATTTTTCCTCTAATTCAATGAAAGTCTTCAGTGAAAGCTTAATTTCTTTCATTGAGTTTGGATGGCTATTCCTCCAAAACTTTCATTATTTCTCAGAGAGGAAATACTGGGGCTCCTCGTTATCAGGATTTTCAGGTTTTCAGCCTCAAAATTGTCTAGCCTCATCATCACACAGGAACAGGTTGGTAGAATGGGAAGAAAATTGGCCTGCACACCAAAGAAATGCTGCCAGTAACTTCCGTCTGACCTCAGGGGTGTGGGAGCAAGCCTGAAAAGTGATTCTGTCTGGGCACTGGTTGTATCCCACAAAAGAAACCATAGCTTTCAGCCAAATCTTTCTTCCAATACTGTTTGCTCTTGGAAGCTTTACTTTCTGGTCCAACAATTACCCCTGGCCCTTATCACCAGAATAGGCAGTCATTTATACTTAAATGTGCAGCATTGATTGTAATGGTAATAATTTTAGACCTCTAAGTGAGATTTAGAAATTTTTATGTTACCAAAATTAAAAATAATGATAACTCATATCAAATTCTTCTAAAGCAGTTATATATTAGAAACAGGCTTCCTGATACTGAGCAAGATATGATGATGAATATAATGAAGAATATTGTTGAATTTGTAAAATAAAAGTAATACTTTTCTGGTAGAAAGAAACATTGGCCTTTGATTATGTAGGTTTTGAGTACACGATATAGAATAGCTAGTCCAACCGAATTTCTCTTTGTTTTGTATGTATTCATTTTCAAAGCAAATGAATATGGCTTAAATAATTTGTTGACAAACTTTTCTTTGTTTCTTTCTTTTTTGGAGAAGTTTAGAGGAACACTATGTTCCGAGTTCTTAATCTTAGGTACTGCTTATCAGCAAACCTTCTTCCAGTTTTTATGAGATGTCATGACCATTTCACATTGAAGTTGTGCCTATCTCCACCATTTTTGCCTGCAGCTAATTGTTTTAAAGGTAATCTTAAAAAATATAGACCATGGTTTCCTAACTTGACATCCATTGACCCTTGGTCCAAGAACAGACATCAGGGTCTCAGTAAAACCTTTCAAACTGCACCCAAAACATATATATCTATGTATTTTCTTAAAGTGTCTGTGAAGCAGTTAATAATCTCCTATAAAAATATTTCATGTTAAATCAATTCTTAAACAATATGGAGGTGAGTCATTAACTCTCTTTCCATAGACCATAAAGTTTTGGTGTTGGTCCAAAATTCAGACATAATTTATTGGTTCAGAGAAAAACAGTAAGTGTCTTTTTCTTTCTTAATCATATTTTACTCGAAAGTTAAAAATTGATGCTAATCACTATTTCCCACGGAAATGACTGACTACAAAGGTTATGCCACTGTGAGGTGAGTAGAAACACATTCTCTCAACAGGGAATACATTTCTCAGCACCAATTCATCCCTTTAATCCACTCTAAATCAGGGAGTCTTAATTTTTTGTTTTCAGACTTTAGAAGGTATAGGGTGTATAGAAAGATGAGTGTGGCAAAGGTTAGGAAAACACACAATAAGACTGAATCTCACTGGAAAATACATTTTCTGTCTCAAGGCTATATAGCCTTTATTACACTCACCGCAGAGGCAGACATTATTTTGGACAGGGTCATTTTATGATCTTATCGCATACTCCAATCCCAATTATATTTTAAGGACAAGAAATTCAAATGATTACCAAGACAAAACAAATTGCATGATGGAACAATGGAAAATGGATATTATATGAGAAAACAAAAATCCAACACACTCCTCTTGGTCGACTTAGAGAAAAGTGGGTTCATTCAGTGGGATAAGCCTGTAGACTAAGGCTAAATATTTGTAAGATATCCTTTCTCTCCAAGTTAATTTATAAATGTAATATAATCCCATTTAAATGTCCAATAAGATGTTTTAGCTAAATGGTATTCTAATTACTTTTAATTCAATAAAGGAAAAATAACATGATACACAATTGTTTTCCCTGAGATGAGAAGGCTTCAAATTTATCCTTCCAGCTTTATTTTTTTAAGTACATCACCTTTATGATTTACTGAGTACTGTTTGCAGGTTGTGCCTTTTCTACAAAGCTTTAGGTAATTTCTCCCAAATGGAAGTAATTGCTCTTCCATTTTTTTGCCCCCTTGAGCAATTTTTCTATACTTTTTTTTCTGCATGTATTTCTTTCTACCAAGATTATATTTCTGTGCCTTTTACCTTCCTACTCTACCGGAAACACTATAATGGCAGTGTCTATATCTGGCTGACAGAGATCCTAAATTAGTTTTTATCATCTGTTCCAAGTGGATAATATTAATACATTTTCTGAGGGCTTAGCTTCTTTGTTTTAAAGAATGTCCTCTGAAGTTCACTTCCTGCGCAGCAACTCTGCGACAGAACTTCTGTTAGAACTTGTGCTTTCATCAAGAGCATAGAAGTGTTCCAAAAGCCAGTCCCCATAGAATTGTTTTTAGTTGATTTAAAATGCCAAAAGGCGGAGGTGTGGTTTTTAGAGCATTCCCCCAGCTCCCTTGCCTCGCAAAACTCTGCTCCTTCCCGTTAAAGAGCTGGCTGTGCCAAGCACACAGAGCTTCCCCCAAGGAACCCCCCTGGTCACAGTGGGGAGTACGTTTGACTCTTGGATGTTCCACTTTTTGTCTCAGCAAGGAGACAAGCCCAGATGACATCAATTTCCCACAAGTTTCTTACTGCAGTGAGGAAGCAGAGACTGTCAACTCGCTTCTTCTCCCAGATGAAGCTAGAAATACGTCTACAGTGAGATGTCCCCGGGTGTGCTCTGTGGACTGGTATGCTTGGTGTGGTGAGGAACAATGTGAAAGTCATCATTGGTCATCATCCTTATAATGTTCTCATTTCTTCAACTTCGTTTTTCCATAGCCTCCCATATTTGCTTGGCAATTATGCACAAGTAGGCATATCTAGGAGCTACTGATGCAGAGAGACAAATGGTCCTTAAAAACTGCTGAGTTAGCCAGGGCCAAAGCTTATCTACATTTTAGAAAGTTCAGATACTTGAGATTGAATGTAAATAATTAAGTTTTGTGGGATTTTTTTTTGAAAATTGAAATTGGAAAAGAAAAGCGTAATGGCAAATTAAGTCTAAATTAATTAATCAACACATTAATTATTTTATTCATTTATCTAAGGAATATTTATTGAGCCAATCTGATGTATAGAGTTAGAGGGAACTCCTTATCTTATCAGTTGTAATATCTTTGTAAGAAAATGCCTGATCTCTGGTGATTAGTAATAAATTATTATAACTGGCTTTATCTGTTCTATTTCAATATACTACTGATGCCATGATTTAAACAGACAAATCAGGGCATAAGAGAGAGTTTACCATCACGTCTAGAATTAGAAGACTTTTCTTGTGTTGTTCAGTTGAACATATTTGTAGTCTGTAGTTAACTTAAGCGTAAGTGCGTGCGCAATCACACGTTTTCTCAATAAATATCAACATAATCTACCATTATGTTTAATAGATCAGAGCAATTTTTGTCTGTTACTCAGGCCAATGATTTTCAAATTCTGTTTTGTGCCTAAATCTCTCTCCCCCCCCAAAAATGTAATCACATTAAATAACAATATTTATAAATTGATTGTGGCAACTAGAGCCAGACCTATTTATTTTTTATCATCTTCCAATCCATGCAACATAGTCCATCCATTACCTATGTGAAACTCTGGATTCTATGCTGAATTGTACAAGAGTTCCCTGAAGGTTTCTAATCAATTTCATACCTTTGAATCTACAGAGAAGTACAAAAATGACTATTAAACCATAACTATTGTAGCGTTACACTGCAAATTACTCTTTGAGGTATGCATATTATATCCCTGTTTTACAGATGCAAACACTGAAGCATCGAAGATTTTATATTTAGTGCCTGATGTCACGTAACTATGAAGAGCTGAGGTTGTAACTGAAAATCCAGCAATCTGGCACCGAAATTCCTTCTTTTAATCACTATGCTATCCTGTCTCAAAATGTAAGAGTATAGAATTTAAAGGGAAAAATAAATGCTGAGAAAGAAAAAGATAAGAATATACACAAGAGTTCACATATAATGGTAGTGAAAGTAAAAACAAAGCCATACTTAAAAGATCTGCAAAACAGTAATTGTAAAAAAAAAAAAATAGTGGTTTCTGTTATTTATTCAGCATAGGAGGTATGTGTGCATATTTGAAGGTAGGGTGGGGCGAGGCAGTGCAATGGGAGTGATCAAAGCAAGCGAAGGGAGAAAGCCATCGGGGACATAAGAGAAAAAGGGGCAGCATATGAGCATTAAGACTTATTATCATGGAGATATGGTAACTCCTCCAAGAGAGGGTACAAACACGAAGAGAGTCAATGATTAGCATAAATGTAAACAACATATATCAAATCACAGAGGACAAAAGACAATTCGTACTTGGTGGACCCAATACATATGAGAGGCTGCTGAGAACTTATTATTTCTACTTTTGTGAAAATCTGAAATATACCAGTCACTTTCTTGCCTCCATAGGCAGAGTATAATGAATAAAAATGATCCTTTGTTGAATGATGGTGGATGTATTACAATAATTTGTGGGAGAAAGTGTCGTGATTGAGAAATTAAATTTCTTCATACAGGTCTGCAGCCGCTGAATTTTAAGCCTTAGGAAATTGAATTAAAGGTTTACAGCACACTCAGGGCAACCCAGAAGGTTTATTTTAAATATATTTGCCTGCTTTTTGTATTGCCATTCTTCTTTGGTGGATTAAATGGATAACAGGAATAACCACTTTCTTCAAAGCATTTGCATAGTGCGAGTTTCCAATTAGACGTCTACTAATGGAAGTTTTACATTAAGTAAAATTGCAGACAACTGAAATGATTTGCCAAGATCACCTAGCCAGACTGTGATCAGATATCAGTGTACAGCTCTCAAGCAACAATCATTTTCTGATGGCTAAGCAAGAAAGTACAGGTAGAAGGACAGAACAACAACAAAAAAATCACTCTTAATTTTCTAGATTTCTTCATCGTGTGGTCAATGTGTGTACATATTTGTTCATTCAGCATATTGAGCACCTGTTATGTGCAATTGCTGCTGTAAACTGTTGGAATGCACTGGGGGTTCTAAGCTTGCCCTGAAAAGTTACTAGTGCTGATTTGGCAATGATGATGGTAGTAACACACAAAGGCAATGATTATGTAATGCAATGCATCAAGAGTTTTAGCATTAGATTCAGCCAACATAGTTTTATAGGACCTATAAATTTACCTCCTCATTTACATGTAAATATTTCAGCCAGAAATTTGAAGGGGACAGTAAAATGTCTGGCAGATAGAATTGCCTTGAAATTTATATTTCATTAGAATACCAGTAGCTGATACTAATTACCCACAAACAGTGGCTTTTTGGAGCAAATCATGCCAGAGCAGAAAGAAGACAAATTACTGATCAGAGTTTGAAGGCCTGTAGAAACCTGAGCACCAACTTAAGGTAAAAAATCAAAGCAAACCTGAGATGGTTTAAAGTGAAGATGTGCATAAGGAAAGAGAAAAGACCAATACTATCCAAAAGTATTGTATAGCACTATTTTATGCTATGCATGGGCTGATATGCAAGAGCTTCACACATATTCATATGGAGTGGCAAATTAATGACTGCTTAAATTTATTGATCTCCCCTCTTCCTTACCCAGAATGTTTTCAAACAATGTGTCATCATTTGCATTTCCATCAGCAGATGATTTTTCTAAAGTAGCATTTCTCAAAATGTAGTCTGATGATCACTAACATTGGAAACATGTAGGTGTTTAAAACAAACAAACAAACAAACAAACAAACAAA